>JAVSCE010010850.1:0-193745 GCA_032199065.1 Smutsia gigantea
TCTTTTTATAGATTTATGGTTTTATGTCTTATATTTAGATCTTTAATCCATTTCAAGTTTACTTTTCTGTATGCAGTTAGACAGTAATCCAGTTTCATTCTCTTGCATGTAGCTGGTAGAATTTTCCTAGCATAATTTAGTGAAGAGACTGTCTTTTCCCTATTGTATATTCATGACTCCTTTATTATATATTAATTGACCATACGTGTGGGTTATTTATGGGCTCTCTATTCTGTTCCATTGATCTATGAGTCTGTTCTTGTGCCAGTACAACACTGTTTTCATTACTGTAGATTTTCAGTATAGCTTGAAGTTAGGGAGAACAATACCCTCAGCCTCAGTAATTCTCAAGATTGTTTTGGCTATTTGGGGTCTTTTGTGGTACTATAGGAATTTTAGGATTATTTTCTATATAGCTCATTGAAAAATGACATTGGTGTTTTGATAGGGATTGCATTGAATCTGCAAATTGCTATAGGCAGGATGGCCATTTTGACCAATATTAAATTTTCCTATCCATGAGCATGGGATAGAGTTCCATTTATTTGTGTCCTCTTTAGTTTCTCTCATGAGGGTCTTATAGTTTTCAGAGTACAGGTCTTTCACTTCCTTGGTTAGATTTATCCCTAAGTATTATATTCTTTTTGATGCAATTTTAAATGTAATTGTTTTCCTGATTTCTCTTCCTGCTACTTTGTTGTTAGTATAAAGGAATGCAACAGTACAAAATAACAGTAGACTAAGAGACACTAAGAAGTGACTGCTGGTTACCATGGGGGAGTGGCTGACATTGGTAGATGGGCAAGGTGATGGAGATAAAAGGGGCACAAAAATCTCAATCATAATATAATTGGTCATCAGGATAGAAGTAAAGCATGGAGAATGTAGCCAATGGTCCTGTAACATCATTCTATGTTCACAGTAACTGCACTAGTTGGGTGAGGATTTAATAATGGGTGTAACTGTTGAACCACTGTGTTGTATATCTGAAACCAATATAATATTGTGTATCAATTATGCTTAATAAAAAATAGGTGGTGATAGAATAAAATCAAACTATATCAATAGTCACATTAAACCATTGTTGTCTAAACATGCCAATTTAAAGGAAAAGATTTGCAGAGTTGATAAAACAGAAAGTCAAACTATATGATACCTATAAGAAACACACATTATAAAGACAAACAGGTTAAAAGTATAATGATTGATAAAAAAATAATCCATGCTACAATGACCAAAACAGAAATAAATTCACAGATACAGAGAAGAGACTGGTGGCTACTGTGGGGGAGGGGTTGGAGTGGGTGGATGAAATAGATGAAGAGTATATAAGAGGCACAAAAGTCTCAATTATAATATAAATTAGTTGTGGGAATTAAAGTACAGCATAGAAAATATAGTCATAATATTGTAATATATTTCTATGTTGACAGTAACTACAATTACTGGGCGAGCATTTAATAATGTACATGATGGTTGAATCACTGTTTTGTATACATAAAACCAACATAATACTGCATATTTAACTACACTTCAATAAAAAAATAGCCCATGCTAATACTAGCCAAAATAAACATTCAGTGGTTATATTAGTGTCAGAAAAAGTAGATTCAGAATAATTCATCAAAATGAGGTAATATTAACAAATGTTTATGTGCTTTATAACCAAAATTCAAAATCAGTATATCAAAAACTACAAGGATAAACAGACAAGTCTATCATTACAGCCAAATATTTGAATATCCCTCTTTCAATAACTGGTATAAAATGTAGACAAAGAATCAGTAAAATTATAGAAAACAATTTCAAGTAATTTGATCTAGACATTAATAGAAAATACTACTCAATAACAGCAGAATGTATTATTTTAAAGTACACCTGGAACATTTATTAAGACAGACCATATTCTAAGACATAACACAGGTTTCAAAAAGTTTAAAAGGATCCAAGTCATACAAAGAATGTTCTTTTTCCACAATGGAATTAAAATACGTACTGATTCTTAAAAGATATCTGGTAAGTCAGCAAATATTGGAAAACAAATAAATAAATTCTAAATAATCCAAGAGTCACAAAAGTAAACAGAAAGGAAATTAGAAAATACTTTGAAATGAATGACACTGAAAACACAGCATATCAGAACTTGTGGTTTGCTACTAAACAGTATGAATTTATGGTAGTGGGACGGGGTAGGGAATTTACAGAACTTAAATGCCCAAATGAGAAAAGACTACAGTCCTCAAATAAACAACCTTTACTTAAGAAACTGAAAACAAGAAGTAAAATAAACCCAAAGCAAGAAAAATGAATGAAGTAATAAAAATAAAGTTGAAAATTCAAGAGAAAGAAAAACAATGGAGAAACATCAATGAAACTAAAACTGGTTTCTTAAATTAAATCAATAAAAATTGATAAATATTGCCAGATTGATCAGGAAAAAAAGAGAGCAGAAACAAATTAACACTATCAGTATTGAGTAGGTGATATCAGTATAGATTCTATAGATTTTTACAGGATAATAAAGGAAAATCATGAATAACTTTATGCCTTTAAATTTGACAGCTTTGATGAAACAAAAATGTGTATGAAAAACACTATGAGAAACAAGTTATTGTGAATCATTCCATATCTATGAAAGAAATTGAATTTGATTGAATTTGCAGCTAAAAATCTACCAACAAAGAATATTACAGGCAGCTGACTTTACGGGTGAAGTCTACAAGACCCTTAAGGAAGGAATGATATCAATTCTACACAATCTCTTCCATAAAACTGAAAAGCCAAGGAATGTTCCTCAACTTACTATATGAAGCATCAACACCCTGATACCAAAACCAGACAAGGGGGTTACAAGACAATGAAACATACCAGGTGATATCCTTCATTAATACAGATCCCAAAATTGTAAACAAAATTTTAGCAAACTGAATCCAACAACATATAAAAAGGACAATACATGACAAGGGTAGCTTATCACAGGCATGAAAACTTCACTTAAAATTCAAAATCAATCAATGTAATTAACCATATTAAAAACAAACAAAAAATATGATTGCCTTAATATATTCAGGGAAAAATCTCTTATATAATCCAACACCCATTGCTGTGGAAAGCTCTATCAGAAAGGGAAAAGCTTCAATCTGGCATCTATGAAAATCCTACAGCTAACATCATATTTAATGGCAAGAAATTACACGCTTTCCCCCTAAGATTAGGAACAAGGTAAGGATATCTGCCTTTACCGTATCTATTGAATATTATACTGGAGGCTCTAGACAATGCAAGATGGCAAGAAAAAGAAGCAAACAGCTTTCAGACTGTAAAGGAGAAAAATTATTTGCAATGATGTTATCATCTATGTAAAAAATCTGACAGAATCTACAAAAATTCTAGAAGTGCTATACAAGTTTAGTAATACTGAAGAATACAAGATTAAAATAGCAAAATAAATCACATTTCTATATATCTCTAACGAATAATCAAAAATTGAAATTTAAAAGCACCCTTTATGATAGCACTGAGATATTAAATACAGAAAGATACAGAAGATCTGCAAACCAAAACCCATAAAATGATGAGAGAAACTGTAAAAGACCTACTTTGTAAAAAGAAAGAAACAATGTTAATGGACTGTTAAGATATGAATTTCCCTAAATTGTTGGGTATATTCAATTCTGAAAACTTAATTGTTTTGTTTTAGTTTTTAGAAATTCACCAATAGATTCTGAAATCTACATGGGAATGCAAAGGTCCTAAATATCCAAAAATTTTTCTCAAAAGAGGAACAATGTTAGAGTACATAATAAGTTCTACATAACCAAGATTATTACCCAATTTCAAGAGTTAATATAAAATTATAGTAACCAATACAATTGGAATTGGCTCAAGGACAGACAGATTAATAGAGCTAAGTAGTGGGTGTAGTAAGAGATGTGCAAATATGTGAAGAACTATTTCTGACAAAAATGAAAAGACAATTCAGTGAAGAAAGGAGTTTTTTCAACAAAGGTTGAAAAAAAAACCAATTCTTTGCACCACATTATATAAATTATATTAAAATATGGTACATACACACAGTGGAATATTATTCAGCCATAAGAAATAAATCCTGCCATTTGAAACATGGATGGACCTAGAGGGTATTATGCTAAGTGAAATAAGCCAGGCAGAGAAAAACAAATATCATATGACTTCACTTATTTGTGGTATCTAAAAATAAAACAAAGCAAAATGAACAAAATAGCAATAGACCCATACACACTAAGAAGTGACTGGTGGTTACTATGATGGAGGGCTTGGGTAGGTGGGGAGGGTGAGGGTAATAAAGGGGCACAAAAATTTCCAATCATAATATAAGTTGTTCACAGGGATGGAAGTACAGCATGGAGAACATAGTCAATGATTCTGTAACATATTCCTATACTGACAGTACCTGCATTAGTTGGTGTGAGGATTTAATAATATGGGTAACTTTAAACCAATCTGCTGTACACTTGAAACCAACATAAGATTGTATATCAACTATACTTCAATAAAAAAAGAAAAAATCAGAGCATAGATCTAAATATGAAAAGCTCAAAAACATAAAATTTATAGAAGACAGTAACAGGAAATGCTTTTTGACTGAGTTACACAAAGATATCTTGATATAACATCAAAAACATGATCCATAAAAGAACAAATTGTTTAACCAGATTTAATCAAAACTAAAAACTTTTACACTTTCAAAAGCACAGTTAAAAAGAATAAAAAGATGGGCCACAGACTCAGTGAAGATATTTGCAAAGTACATATCTGATAAAGCTATTACATCCATAATATATAACTCAATATTAAAAAGATAATTAGAAAACGAGCAAAATATTTTAACTATCACTTCAAAGAAGATATATGATACAACAATGGCAAATAAGCACAGGAAAGATGGTCAACTTTTTAATCATTAGAGAAATGCAAACTAAAACCGTACTGAAATGCCTCTAATAAACACAGCTAATTAAATGGCTAAAATTAAAAGAGACTGTCTATACCAAGTGTTAATGAACATATGGAGCAACTAGAATTTTCATACAACATTGATGGATGTTTAAAATGGCAAAAACACTTTGGAAAGCAGTTCTACTGTTTCTTAAAAAGATAATATGCACTTTCAATATGATACAGCCATTCTACACTTAAGTAATTTACAGAAAAGAAAAGAAAGCATATGCTCATACAAAGACTGGTACATGAATGTTTTATTTATAAGAGCTAAAAATTGTTAACAATATAAATGTCCATCAACAAGTGAATTGATAGAGATATTGATATATCCTTGTAATTAAGTACTACTCAACAACAAAAATGAATGAACCATTGATACATGCTATAACATGAATTTAAAAATGTGTGCTGAGTGAAAAAAAATCAGACAAGAAAGAGTACATATTGTGGTAACCTATTTCTAAAACACTCTAGGAAATTAAAATCAATGTATAGTGACAGAAGTACTTGAAGAGAGGGGGTAGAGCGGGAATCAATATTACAAAGGGGCATAAGGAAACTTTTGGGGTGATATATATTTTCATTATCTTAACTGTAGGAAAGGTTTCATGGATATATACACAAGCCAAAGATTATCAAGATATACAATTTAAATATGTGGAAGTTATTATATGTCAGTTATACTTCAATAAAGCCATTAAAAATAAAAAAGAATTTAAGGGATTCAGATAAAAAAAACAGAAGAGAGATTCAAGATGGCGGTGTGAGAGGTGACACAGAGAACTCCTCCCAAAACCACAAACAGTATAAAAATATAGTTAATTAATACAACTAACCCTAAAACAGCAAGGAGAAAGAAGGCTGAACCAGACTGCATACAGACCTCACAAACAGAGGAGACCTCATGAAACAGGGTAACATATGAAAGCCTAAATCCTGTGGGACCCAAGCCCTTCCCCCACCCCAGATCACCAGCAGGGGGAAGAGAAACAGAGCGCGGAGGCAGTGGAAGCTTGGGAATGCTGAACACCTAGCCCTAGACATCTGCTTTGTGAGCGGAAGCCTGTATTGTGTGGTGCTCTGGATATTGGAGAGCTTGGACGGGTTGGAGGGCTAGGGAGACTGACATTCTGGCCATTTGTGGAGGAGGGGATCCTTACCTGGCCAGTCTGTGAAGGAGGAGAGGCAGGCAGTCTGAGAGGCTTCCTAGCAGCGAGAGGGCTGCCGAAGGGGTGGGGTTTGGAAAGAGCTTGCTGCACAGGAGAAGGGAGAGCTGGACAAGATTGTCAGGGTGTGCTCTGCCCAGCTGATTGTGAACTTTGAGGAGCTTGAGGTGCTCCATCCCCCGGGCTGGCTAATCAGCTCCAAGGCCCCCCACTGTGATGCAGAGCCTAATGAGCCTGCCTACTGAACTGCAGGCACCTGCTCCCAAACCAGCCAGAGGGTGGCCCCACCTACATAAGCTAGAGACACCGAGCACACCTGTGTGCTCGAACCACTGGCTGTGATACTGGAAACAGGCACCGCACATGGAAATCAGGAAACAGATCTTTCCTCCCCATGGGCACGAGCTCCACTCCCCAACGACACCCAACCTCACTCTAGGGGCTGAGCAGTTAAAGAGATTGGAGCTTCTGGCCACTAGAAATATGAAATGTCAGAAGAACATGGTACAGACCAAATTCTCACAAACCCCAGAAAAAGGGCCAAATGAAACTGAATTCACTAATCTATGTGAAAGAGAGTTCAAAATAAAAATTATAAACATGATTATGGAGGTACAGAAAAATGTTCAAGAACTCAGGAACGAATTTGTCAGAGATTGACTCATTAAGAAATTTCATATCTGAAAGGAAAGATACAATGGAAGAATTTAAAAGCAGATCAGATGTAGTAAAACAGATGGTAAACTGAACAGAAAATAGAGAAGAGGAATACAAAGAAGTTGAGGTACAGAGAGAAGAAAGAATCTCTAAAAATGAAAGAATATTGAGAGAACTGTGTGACCAATCCAAATGCAACAATATTTGCATTATAGGGGTACCAGAACAAGAAGAGAGAGAAAGGGATACAAAGTGTTATTGAGGAGATAATTGCTAAAAACTTCCCCAATCTAGGGAGGGAGATAGTCTCTCAAGCCATGGAGGTGCACAGATCTCCCAACACAAGGGACAAAAGGAAGACAACATCAAGACATAAAATGGTTAAAATGGAATAGGTCGAGGATAAAAACAGACTTTTAAAAGCAGCTAGAGAGAGAAAAAAAATCACATACAAAGGAAAACGAATCAGGCTATCATCAGACTTTTAACAGAAACCTTACAGGCTAGAAGGGAGTGGCATGATGTATTTAATGCAATGAAGCAGAAGGGCCTTGAACCAGGAATACTTTACATTGCAAGGTTATCATTTAAATTTGAAGGAAGGATTAAACAATTTTCAGATAAGCAAAAGCTGAGAGAATTTACCTCCCACAAATCATCTCTATAGTGCATATTGGAGGGACTCCTATAGATGGAAGTATTTCTAAGACTAAATAGATGTCACCCAAGGGAAGACAAAGAGTACCAAATATGATTCATAACAAAGAATGGAAGAGGAAGAAAAAGGAGGAAAAAAAAAAGCTTTAGGTTGTGTTTGTAATAGCATACAAAGTAAGTTAAATTAGACAGTTAGATAGTAAGGGAATTACCCTTGAACCTTTGGTAACCATGAATCTAAAGCCTGCAATGGCAATAAGTACATACCTACGAAAATCACCCTAAATGTAAATGGTGTGAATGCACCAATCAAAAGACATAGAGTTACTGAAAGGTTAAAAAAACAAGACCCATCTATATGCTGCCTACAACAGACTCACTTCAAACCCAAAGACATATACAGACTGAAAGTAGAGGGATAGAAAAAGATATTTCACGCAACTAATAGTGAGAAAAAAGCAGGAGTTGCAGTACTTGTATCAGACAAAATAGAATCAAAGCAAAGTCAAAAGACAGAAAGAAGGACATTACATAATGATAAAAGGGTCAGTCCAACAAGAGGATAAAATTTTATAAATATCTATACACCCAACACAGGATCACCGACATAAGAAAAACAAATATTAACAGAATTAAAGGGAGAAATAGAATGCAATGCATTGATGTTAGGACACTTCAGCACACCACTCAATCCAAAGGAGAGATCAACCAGACAAAAAATAAGTAAACACACAGAAGCACTGAACAAAAATTTAGAACAGATGGACCTAATGAACATCTACAGAATACTCCATCCAAAAGAAACAGGATACACATTCTTCTCAAGTGCACATGGAACATTTTCAAGAATATATCATACACTAGGCCACAAAAAGAGCCTCAGTAAATTTAAAAAGATTGAAATTGTACCAACCAGCTTCTCAGACCACAAGTGTATGAAACCAGAAATAAATTATGCAAAGAAAATGAAAAAGCCTACAAACACATGGAGGCTTAACAACATGCTCCTAAATAATCAATGGATCAATGACCAAATAAAAACAGAGATCAAGCAATATATGGAGACAAATGACAACCATAATTCGACACCACAAAGTCTGTGGGATGCATTAAACGCAGTGCTAAGAGGGAAGTATACTGCAATAAAGGACTACCTCAGAAAGAGGAACAATCCCATATGAACAGTCTAAACTCATGATTAAAGAAACTAGAAAAACAAAAAAAATGAGACCCAAAGTCAGTAGAAGGAGGGACATAATAAAGATTAAAGCAGAAATAAATGAAATTGAGAAGAATAAAACAATAGAAAGAATCAACGAAAGCAGGAGCTGGTTCTTTGAGAAAATAAACAAATAAACCCTTAGCCAGACTTATCAAGAAAAGAGAGTCTACACACATAAACAGCATTGGAAATAAGAAAGGAAAAATCACTATGGACACCACAGAAATACAAAGAATTATGAGACAGAAATACAAAGAATTATGAGAGAATACTATGAAAAATGATATGCTAACAAATTGGATAACCTAGAAGAAATGGACAACTTTCTAGAAAAATACAACCTTCAAAGGCTGACCAAGGAAGAAACAGAAAATCTGAATAGACCAATTACCAGCAAAGAAATTGAACTGGTAATCAAAAAACTACCTAAGAACAAAATACCTGGACCAGATGGTTTCAGTGCTGAATTTCATCAAACATTTAGTGAAGACCTAATACCCATCCTTATCAAGTTTTCCACAAAGTAGAAGAGGAAGAAATACTCCCAAACTCATTCTAAGAGATAACATCACTCTAATACCAAAATTAGGGAAAGAAAATTACAGACCAATTTCCCTGATGAACATAGATGCAAAAATACTCAACAAAATATTAGCAAACAGAATTTAAAAATACATCTACCATGATCAAGTGGAATTCATCTCAACGATGCAAGAAAGGTACAACATTTGAAAATCCATCAATATCATTCACTACATAAACAAAAAGAAGTGCCAAAACCACATGATCATAGATGTTGAAAAAGCATTCAATTAAATTCAACATGCATTCGTCATAAAACTCTCAAAAAAATGGGTATAGAGGGCAAGTACATGAACATAATAAAGGCCATATATGACAAACTCACAGCCAACATTATACTTAACAGTGAGAAGCTGAAAGCTTTTCCTTAAGATCTGGAACAAGACAAGGATGCCCACTCTCCCCACTTTTATTCAACATAGTTCTAGATGTCCTAGCCACAGCAATCAGACAACACAAAGAAATAAAGGGCATCCAGATTGGTAAGGAAGAAGTCAAACTGTCCCTGCTTGCAGAAAACCTGATAGTGTACATAAAAAACCCTAAAGAATCTACTCCAAAACTACTAGATCTAATATCTGAATTCAGAAACGTTGCAAGATACAAAATTAATACACAGAAATCTGTTGAATTCCTGTACACTAATGGTGATCTAGCAGAAAGAGAAATCAGGAAAACAATTGCATTCACAACTGCATCAAAAAGAATAAAATACCTAGGACTAAACCCAACCAAGGAAGTGAAAGACCTATACCCTGAAAACTACAAGACACTCTTAAGAGATATTAAAGAGGATAGTAATAAATGGAAATTCATCCCATGCTCTTGGCTAGGAAGAATTAATATTGTCAAAATGGCCATCCTGCCTAAAGCAATCTACAGATTCAATGTAATCCCTATAAAAATACAAACAGCATTCTTCAATGAACTGAGCAAATAGCTCTAAATTTCATAAGGAACCACAAAAGACCCCAAATAGCCAAAGCTATCCTGAGAAGGAAGAATATAGCAGGGGGAATTACGCTCCCTGACTTCAAGCTCTACTACAAAGTCACAGTAATGAAGACAATTTGGTACTGGCACAAGAACAGACCCATAGACGAGGGGAACAGAATAGAGAGCCCAGATATAAACCCAAGCATATATGGTCAATTAATATACGATAAAGGAGCCATGGATATACAATGGGGAAATGACAGCCTCTTCATCAGCTGGTGTTGGCAAAACTGAACAGCTACATGTAAGAGAATGAAACTGGATTACTGTCTAACCCCATACACAAAAGTAAACTCAAAATGGATCAAAGACCTGATTGTAAGTCATGAAACGATAAAACTCTTAGAAAAAAATATAGGCAAAAGTCTCTTGGACATAAACATGAGCTACTTCTTCATGAACATATCTCCCAGGGCAAGGGAAACAAAAGCAAAAATGAACAAGTGGGACTATATCAAACTAAAGAGCTTCTGTACAGCAAAGGACACCATCAGTAGAACAAAAAGACATCCTACAGTATGGAAGAATATATGCGTAAATGATATCCTATAAGGGGTTGACATCAAAAATCTATGAAAAGCTCACACACCTCAACAAAAAGCAAATAAGCCAATTAAAAATTGGCAGAGCTGAGCAGACATTTCTCCAAAGAAGAAATTCAGATGGCCAACAGGCACATGAAAAGATGCTCCACATCACTAATCATCAGAGAAATGAAAATTAAAACCACAATGAAATATCACCTCACACCAGTTAGGATGGCCAATATCCAAAAGACAAACAACAACAAATGTTGGTGAGGTTGTGGAGAAAGGGGAACCCTCCTGCACTGCTGGTGGGAATGTAAATTAGTTCAACCATTGTGGAAAGCAGTATGGAGGTTCCTCAAAAAACTCAAAATAGAAATATTATTTGACCCAGGAATTCCATTCCTAGGAATTTACCCTAAGAATGCAGCAGCCCCGTTTGAAAAAGACAGATGCACCCCTATGTTTATCACAGCACTATTTACAATAGGCAAGTAATGGAAGCAACCTAAGTGTCCATCAGTAGATGAATGGATAAAGAAGAGGTGGTACATATACACAATGGAATATTTATTATTCAGCCATAAGAAGAAAACAAATCCTACCATTTGCAACAACATGAATGGAGCTAGAGGGTATTATGCTCAGCGAAATAAGGCAGGCGGAGGAAGACAAGTATCAAATGACTTTACTCATCTGTGGAATATAAGAACAAAGGAAAAACTGAAGGAACAAAACAGCAGCAGATTCACAGAACCCAAGAATGGACTAACAGTTACCAAAGGGAAAGGGTCTGGGGAAGATGAGTGGGAAGGGTCTGATAAGGTGGGGAAAGGGGCATTACTATTAGCACACATAATGCAGCAGTGTGGGACATAGGAAAGGCAGTATTTATAGAGAAGACAAGTAACAATGCTATAGCATCTTACTACGCTGATGGACAGTGACTGTAGTGGGGTATATGTGCAGGAGTTGATAATAGGGGTGTAGTAACCATAATGTTGTTCAAGTGATTGTACATTAAAGATACCAAATTAAAAAATTTTTTTTAAATAGAGAATTCCTTGATTGCAGATCTGCCCTACAAGAAATACTTAGCAACTTCTTCATGCTGAAATGAAAGGACATTAGATAATAACTCAGATACATATATAAAGAACACTGGAATAGGTAATTTCAAACTTAATTATGCCAGACAACATAAATATATGATTTTTGTCAATCACTTATTCTCCTACATAACCATAAACATATATAAAACTAACAATAGAGCCTCAAAATACATGAAGTAAATTAACAGAATTCAAGGGAGTTTTTACTTAACAGCAATAGGTGCAGGCTATAATACCTACATTGAATAACAGAATAACTACACAGAAAATCAACAAGGAAATATAAGACTAAACAACACAATGAACCGGCTAGACCTTACATATCTGTGGAACAATCCATCCGATCACCACAGAATGTGCATTCTTCTCATGCACACACAGAACATTATCCAGGACAGACTATATGGAGTCTCAATATATTTAAAAGGATTCAATTCACAGGAAATAAGAAATTAGAAATTAATTATATAAGGAAATTTTGGAAATTCACAAATGTTTGGAAGTGAAACAACACAGTCATAAAAAACCAATGGGTCATAGAAGAAAACAAAGGAAGTAAGAAAATGCATTGAGGTAAATGAAAATAATTCTATAACAAAATTTATGAGATGTAGCTCTAGCAGCACTTTCAGGCAAGATTATAGCTGTAAAAACCTGTGTTAAAAGATGACTGATCTCACATCAATACCTAACTTTTCACCTTAATAAACTAGGATAAGAGGGCAAATTAACCCAAAGCAAGTGAAAGTAAAGGAATAACAAAGATAAGAGAAAAACTGAAACAATATAGAAAGAAAATATATGTAACTCAAACAAAATTGTAACTTGGTTTTTTGAAAAGACCAACAAAATTGACAACTTTTAGCTAGGCTGACCAAGACAGAACACTCAGTTTACTAAAATCAAGACTAAAGCAGAGGACAATAATATTTATCTTACAGGAATCAAAAAGATTATAAGGACACACTATGACAACTGTATGCCAAAAAAAGTAGACAACTTAGATGAAAGGGATGGATTTCTAGAAAAATGTTACAAGCTACCAAAACTAACTCAAGAAGAAATAGAATACCAATTTACACATGAGTTCTTATAATAAGATCCTAGACCTTATTCACCTTATTAAATTTTTTCACACACTAAAATAGGTAAATGTGAGAGATGATCAATGTATCAATTAACTGGATGGAGAGTCCTTTCAAAATGTATATGTATATCAAATCACCACATTGTACACATTAAAGATATTATTATTTTATCAACTATACTTCAGTAAAGCAGAAAAAAAGAACAAATAGAAGATCAGAATAAATATACAACAAATGAAGTTATTGAAGTAGTAATAATTTTTTTCCACAAAAATAAGTACAGGGCTAGATTGCCTCAATGGTGACTTTTACCAAATATTTAAGGAAGAATTAACATCAACCATTCAAAGCTCTGCCAAAAAATAGAAGAGAAGGGAACAGTTCCCAAATCATTCAAAGATATCTGTATTATCTCGATACCAAAATCAAGTGAAGACATCACCAGAAAACTACAAACTAATGCCCTTTACAAATATAAATGTACCAATCCTCATCAAAAAATACCAAATTGAATTCAGCTACACATAAGAGGGATTATACATTTTATGACCAATTGCTTAGGGGTAAGAAATTTAATAAAATTTAGAAATGCATGCTTTCTCTGTATAGTTGAGAACAAGGAAAAGGGTACCCCTTGTTATCTCTCTTATTCAGTATTTTACTGGAAATCATAGCGACTGCAATAATATAAGCAAAATAAGTAAAGCATATACCTGTTTGGCAGGAAGAAATAATACTGCTGTTATTCGTAGATGACATGACTGCCTATGTAGAAAATTCCAAGGAATCAAAAACAAAGTTCCTGGAGCCAATAATTGATTATCAAAACAGAATACCAGGTTAATAAACAAAAGTCAGTTATTCTCTTCATACCAGCAATGAACAAATGGAATTTGAAATAAAAAATATAATACTATTTACATTGACACCAAAATAAAATGAAATACTTAGATATAAATCTAACAAAATATGCATAGGATCTATGTATGGAGAACTACAAACTCTGATGAATGAAATCAAAGAAGAGGATAAAGAGGGACAAATTTGCAATAATAAAATAAATAACAGGGATAAAAAGTATAGCATAGGGAATCTACTCAATAATACCATAATATCTTTGTATGGTGATAGTTGGTAACTATACTTATTATGGTGATCTTTTCACAATTTATATAATTGTTGAATCACTATGTAGTATACCTGAAACCAATGTGATATTGTATATCAACTCTACTTCAATAAAATAAATAAATAAAAAGAAAGAAAAGAATATCTAAATAAATGGAAAAATATTTCATAATCATGGATTTGGAGATTCAGTATTGTTAAAGATATCAATTCTTTCCAAATTGGTCTGTAGATTCAATTCAATATGAATCAAAATTCCATGAAACAATTTTGCAGCTATCAGCAAATTAATTCTAAAGTTTTATAGAAAGGCAAAAACCAAAAATAACCAATGTAATGCTGAGGAAAAATTTGGAGAACTGACATTAGTCAGCTTTAATACTTACTATAAAATTGCAGTGATCAAGACAGCATTAGTATTGGTGAAAGAATAGGCACATAGATCAATAGAACAGGATAAAGAACCCATAAATAGATCTACACAAAAATATTCAACTGATCTTTGTCAAAGGATCAAGTCAATTCAGTGGGGTAAGGACAGTCTTTTTAACAAATGGTACTGGAACAACTGAATGTTGACGTGGGAATCAACTAGATACAGGCTTTCTACATTTCACAAAATTAAATCAAAATAGATCATAGACCTAAGAATAAAATGAAAAATGATAAAATTTCCAGAAGAAATGATACAAAATAAATCTAGGTAACCTTGGATTTTGCAATGAGGTTTTAGATACACAATGAAAGAAAAATTGTAAGCTGGACTTTATGAAAATTAAAAACTCATAAGCTGCAAAAGATACTGCTAAAAGAATGAAAAGACAAGTCACAGACAGGAAAAATATTGGCAAAATACATATCTGATAAAGGTATTTTATCTAAAATTAACAAAGAACTTGAAAACCTCAACAAAACTGACAGCCCAATTAAGAAATGGGCAAAAGATATGAATAGATCCTTCATTGTGAGGAAATGCAGGCAAATAAACATGAAAAGATACTCAACATTGTTTGTCATTAGGAAACTGCAAATGAAATAAGCCACTGCTGCACTCCTATTAGAATGTCTAAAGTCATTCTATGAATGAGTTACAGAGCAACAAGAACTATACTTGATTGCTGGTGGGAATGCAAAATGGTAGGTCCATATTGGAAGACCGTTTGGCAGTCTCTTACCAAGTCAAGCACAGTTTTAACACACAATCCAGCTATCACACTCTTATTGGTATTGAGTTTTGATCCAATTAAGTAAAAAAATCATGTCTATACAAAATTCACATGAATGCTTATGGTCATTTTATTTATAATCATCAAAAACTGCAAGCAACCAAGATGTCCTTCAGTAGGTGAATGCAGACACAGGAATGTGCATCTCCAATATAGTATATTATTCAGTGATAAAAAGAAGTAAGTTATTAAGCTCAAAAAGGCATGTAGTAACCTTAAATGTGTATTACTAAGTAGAAGAAGCCAGACTGGAAAGGGTACATATTGCACGATTCGAATTATGTGACATTCTGGATTATACGCAAAACTATAGAGACATTAAAAAGATCATTGGTTTCCAGGGATTCATGGAGTAGAGAAAGGTGAACAGGTGAGGCACAGGGGATTTGAAGAGTGGTAAAACTATTCTGTATCATATTGTAATAGTGGGTACAATGCATTTGTCAAACTGATATACTTGTACTGTTCTACTATAAAAATACACTCTTACACATGTATGCTGGAACTGAGCAACTAAGCAAATGGATGGTGAAAGGTAGGAGCTAGGTTTATCACTGTTGGACTGGAAATTTGGATATTAACAATGGGAAAAATTAGAATAATCTATGGGCTAATGTATGAAGACATCAGTAGGACTACATTTAGTTAATACAGATGCAAAAAATGGCATATAGAAATGTTAACAGATATGTGCACATGCATGGATTAGTACATGCACATATACATCCATGCTTTGTCAGTTGAGAGAATCTAAAAGCAACGGCACTCCCATAGCAACAAGCAAAATGCTTGCTCAAATCTTTGTAGTCTGTAGTAACATACTTCAATAAAAGGAATCAGGGTTCCTTGAAGAAATGACTGATTTCTTCAAGTAAATGAGCTCCTAATGGCCAAAGATGGAAAAATCTGAGCAACGAAAAAATAAATTAAAATTGGCTTGTAACTCAAAGTATAAAATAAATTTCAACAAGTCCATACTTACATAAATGAGTGATTGAGTAAATTAGTAAATGGAGAAGGAAAGACAAGTCTCCTATGCAGAAAAATTCCATTTAAATTATGTAGATACTCCACCCTAAAGAAAGGGGAGCACAACTCCCCACTTCTTAAGTGCGCATTGTACATATACACTTCATTTTCAAAATTAGAGTTTGGAAAAGGGAAAAACAGAAAAAGTAGCTTTACAGTGGAGAAACCTGATAAACTACTTCAGCCAAGTAATTAAAGTCAACATCAAGTCATAAATCATGTTGTAACTTTGATAGGATGTGATGAAGATAACATCAGAAAAAAATCAATATAGACGCATTCTGTAAGATACCTGAACAGTCTTCCTCAAAATTGTCAAGGTCATCAAAAACAATGAAAATCTAAGGAAATGTCATAGACAAGAGGAACCTAACTAGACATGACAACTACATGCAGTGTGGTATCCTGAAAGGCGTCCTGGAACAGAACAGCAACGTTTGATAAAACTAAGGAATCTGAATAATATATGGGCTTTAGTTAATGCATCACTATTCATTCACTAATGGTCACAAATTCACCCTTATTAATGTGAGGTGTTAATAATAAGGGAAACCACTGGGGAGGGGTGGTATATGTTGGAACTTTCTGTATCATCTGCTTACTTTTTCAGTAAATTTAGAATATTTCTAAAAGCAGTCTATTAATTAGAAAAACTATATGAGACTATTTAATATTCTTGAAAAGACAAAATTATAAAAATGGAGATCAAATTAGTGTTTGCCAAGGTTAGGGAGTGGGTGGGGTCAGGAGGAAAGGTGTGTGGTTATAAAATGGCAACATTAGGGATGCCTGTGGTGAAAGAAATGTTCATATCTTGATAGGTTCAGTGACAGTATCATGGTAATGATATAGTACTATAGTTTAACAAGAAGTTACCACTGGAGAAACTTGAGTAAAAGATACATGAGATCTCTCTGGATTATTTCTTGCAACTGCATGTGAATCAGCAATTGTCTCAAAATTAGGAGACTATTAAATTTTTTTTAAATAGTCTAGTTCATGTTTTTGTGCAGACATCTCTTTTTCAGTTGTGGATTAGGGACATTAAGTGGAAAATACTTATATATTTTTCAAGTATTCATTCTTGTATTGTCTGGCATTAACTTTGTGTGTTTCACCCTTCCTCCTGTTTTATAGAAAATCTAGAGATGCAGATAATCCAAAGGAGGGGTCCTACTTCCATAACCAATTGAGAAGAGCAAATATTATATATATATATACAATATTAGTCCAAATCCTGTCCTTTATAGCCTGACATAAAATGCTTGTCCTTTTTGTTGCTGACTCACAGGTGTCATTTCCTATCGCAGTAGTAAACGTGGCCAGATTCCCCAGGTTGTCTCTTTTATTCCCACAATCAACCTTTTTCAAAGGCCTCAGAACCTTGTAGATATTGGCCAACTCACAAAACCACAGTCTTATTTCCTTCTTTCAGAATACAGAGGCATAGACATTCTATAGCCTTCCTTTTAAACTCAGACTGGTCTGATCATACATACTTTAATGGGCCAAGAACTGCCACTGCTACTCTGCTCTACTTGAATTTGTTTTGATAACTAACTTATAAAATTTAATAGGATTTAACAAGCACCAAGTTTGTTAACTCTAAGAAAGGATAAAGGACAGGCTACATCAAAGTATGTGCAGCAACAGCATAGTAGATGTGTGTGATACCTAGGCTCAGTTTCTGATGTCCCTGTTATTTCATACTCAGAATTTGCTTTGGTCCTAAGGAATTGAGCTGAATACATGCAGACAACCTCAGCTCAGAGAAGCTGATAAACTCTAGAGTCCCTTTAGCTTTTATGATTAGTTTGTCTCATAGCCCCTTCCGATGTGTATGACCAGCTCTCCTCAAATGCAATTGCATATCATCAATACTGGTTGTTCCTTATTTAAATAAACAATGCTGATAGTGTTTGGTTCAGTAGATATCTTTGGCCAGATTCTTATCTATCTTGTATCTGGTATAAAAGTTTTTAACAATTCTATGAGTTTATATTGTAAGGAAAATGGGCACACATCAAATCCTCAGACCCCCTAAAGCTAAAGGAAAAAACATTTATCTAGACAGAACCAGCTGTTTATCCCTTTCGGTAGGCTTTAGAGCAGGTTGATAATTGCTGTCAGTGCCTACAGAAGACCCTTTACTTAAGAGCATGCGGTATCAGAGTGCTGTGGAGGCGCAGCTCTGGCATGGGATGAAAGAACCAGATAAAGGCGAGGCAAGGCATGGCCCAACATGGAATGTCAGAGCTCAAGTGAATTGTGCAGTGTGTACAGATGACCGGGTATTCTAGTGTGGTGTATCAGAGCCCAAGTAGAGTAAGGAGGAAATGTATGAAGAAGAGCATCCAAGCTCATTGTGCCAGAGCCTGAGGGGAAGACAGGAGGGTATTAATTAGAGACACCATAAAGTAAGAGGTCTCAGAGGTTGACAAAGCTAAGAAGAGCATTGGTGTGGGAGGCAACTGGCAGCAGGCTTGTATATACTCTGTCCACTGAGAGGGCTGAACAGTAACAACACTTCCACAGTTACGAGCACGCTTAAGGCAGATTGTGTCATCTACTCACCATTCTCCACTAAAATAACCCAGGAAACCTCAGAGAAATGCTGATTTAAGGGCTGGGCAGAAAAACTATAAGAGGGGCCAAGAGTATCATGTGTTAGAAAGCAAGGGAGTCCTCAAATAATGCATGTGCTTTAAAAAGACACTGCAATCAGTTAAAGGCATTCTCACTGACCAAATCAGGATTATACTGAGGATCAAAATTAATAATAATAGTAATAGGATCTTAATTCTTCGACAAAATAGGAAACAAGATATTCATATATTTTCAATGTACTTCTCCACATAATAATTATTAATTACTAAAGGAGTAACAGTAACTTTACCCTGGAGAAGTTTTCATAGGCACCACCTTAATTCAGCAATCACAGCAAACATCAGGGATGGGACAAAATGAAACAATGACAGGTTGCAATTAGAAAAATATAATATCACCTTTCTGGTATTCCTTCCAAATATGCATAAATTGAACCTAACCACAGGGCAGATCATACAAATGCAAATTGAGGACACATTATAAAATAACTGATCTGCATTTTTAAAATTATGAAAGTAATGGAAAGACTGGGAAACAATTCCAGAGTGAGGGAGGCTGAAAAGGTATGATAGCTAAAGTGATATCTCAGAATGAAGGAATAAAAGATGATTTTAGAGTCCTTTTAAATATTTTTACTATAACTTCTATTTCTCTATGAAGAGCAAGTAATAAAGCAAGTTTTCTAGTAATCAACAGAATAAAACTTACATAAATAAATGGAATATTTGTGAATAATTTAAACAGCAAATTAAAAAGTAAAAATAAAAGCTATATCTTTTAATCTTAAAAGATTGCTCATATTATTAAAAGAATTGCAGTAGGTTCAGAAACTTCAGATACATGGACACTCGAACTCCCAAAGCCCCCCTTTTTATTACATACTGGGAGAAGGGTAAACATTTAAAAAATTGGTTTCTTTATAGTCTCCTACTGACTTGTACAGTGGTAGAGCAACATGACTGTTTAAACTCATTCATATTTTACAGGTCATGGTAACAGAGACTGACAAGTAACATAATGTCTTATAGGACTGAAGGCATTGATGATGACATTGACCCTGCCAATCACCAACTCAGTTCTCTTGTACAGTTTTACATTTTACATCATAGTTAGTAATCATGTAAAATCAGTGGATTGGGATATGGTTGCTAAAGGGATTCCTATATAAAGCTCTGTATTTCCAACTTAAATATATCCATGCTGCTTAAAAAATATTTATATTGTTGTATCTTAAAATATGTGTATAAATAGGATTAGGTAATCAACAAAATCTACCATTTTGCATGCTTAACTATTTTCCACCGAAATATCCCTATCCTCCATTTCATTCCTCCTGACCAATCCTGGTTTGCTTACCCCTTTCTTAGTCTTTGAATGTTGGCCATCCTTGTGAAACCACTTGGTTGTGCTATATAAGTATTTTATACGTTGTGGGTTTGATTTGTTATTTTATTAAGGATTTTTATATATATGTTCATGAGATACACTGGTCTGTAGTACTGCTTTCTTGTAATTTTTGATTGTTTGTTTTAATATTAGGGTAACTCTGGCCTCACAGAATGAGTTATGAAGTGTCCCCTCTGCTTCTATTTTTCTGAAAGAAATTGTACAAAATTGGTATTGTATCTTCCTTAAAGTTTTGTAGAATTCACCAGTGAAACTTTCTGTACTTGGTGCTTTCTATTTTAAAAGTATGTCAATTACTGATTCAATTTTTTTAACAGATATAAGCCTATTCAAATTATCTGTATCTTCTCGCATGAGTTTGGTAATTTGTGCCTTTCAAGAAACTGCTTAATTGCATCTCAGCAAATTTGAAATCATTGAGTTGTTCTTACACTTCTTGATAATCCTCTTAATACTCATGGGACCAGTAATGATAACCCCTATTTCATTTCTGATTTCCTAATATTTCTTGGTTAGAAAATTGTGTTATTTACAGTTTTGGCAGGTTCTACTGACATATCTTCAAGATCACTAATTCTTTCCTTAGCCAAGTCTAGTCAACTCATGAGTCTATCAAAAGCAATCTTTATTCCTGTTACACTGATTTGATTTCTAAAATTTCCTCTTGATTCTTTGAGTTTCTACCTCTCTGTTTATATCACTCATCTGTTCTTTATTGTTGTCCATTCTTTTTGTCAGAGCTCTTTCTGTATTAATCACAGTGACTTTAAATTTCCAGTCTGATATTTCCTACATCTCTGCCAATTTGATTCTGATTCTGAAGCCTGCTGTTTCTCTTCTACTTTTTGTCTTTTAATATGCCTTTCATTTTTTTATTGAATGTTGGACATAATGTATTGAGTAAATAAACAGGAAAATGGACCTTTAGTGTGCGGTTTTTTGTTTATCTGGCTGGAAATAGGGCTATGTTTACTCCTTACTATAACTGTAGGTGTCAGAGTATGAAATTTCCTCTAGTGACCTTATTTTTGTCTTTTTTGTTGTCTTTGAATTTCTCTATCTCATAAATAGAGTACGAGCCTCGAAGTTCTTTTCAAATACAATCCCCTAGTATTATAAGGCGACCCTGTTGATATGGTTGTAAGGTGTGCTAGAGGAGAAGCATTCTATATTTCTATAATTATGTCTGGTTTTTTTGTGGGCCTGTGGCTTCACAACTGCTTCCCAGCTTTTTTATTTCCCCTCAGATGATACAGAAGACTAGATGAGGCTGAATGGGGTTATCTTCCCTCCCCTAGATTGGCTAGGCTTTGGTAATAAACTCACTTGTGGGAAATACTTTGTTAATGAGAATAGACCATTCTGAGTGTATTTTAAAATTATTACTCTCCCCTTCCTCTGCCAGAAGCATGAAGGGATTTTACTTAAATCTTTACCTGGAGAGTCTGGTGGAGCTCCTGGAAGTAAAACTCACAGAAGTATGGGGGCCTTCTAAGGTAGGCCTCCAGGAGATTTTCTCTCTCAGGTTAGTCCATGCTAGGTCTCCAGCAGTCAGTCAATTACCCTTTAGTTGTTCTGCCCAGGCTCTAGCTGCAGCTTCTGTTTCTGGTAACCTCTGACTCAGTATTCACCTTTCTAGTTTTTGCTCTTTACATGTCAGACTAGAGCCTTTTCTTATTCTTTAACATGACTGTTCCAGCCATTTCTCTCAGAATGTCTTCCCATATCCTTCTCTATTAAGAACTCTATCTAGTATATGCAAAGGTCATATGTGCTGACATCTATTATCACACACATTAAGATCTGTCTTATACTAAATTTTCTGGATTTATATCTCTTACTGAAATCTGACTCAAAGGTCCAGGAGATGTTACATTTATCTTTCGTTTGCCCTTGACCACTTACCCCCTGTCTCCACCCCATGTTCTGCCCCCCACTATAATAGGACCTAATATTCATCAAACCTGAACTACATTTTTGGTGAAGACTCCACCAAGTGCTTTACATATGCTAAATTATTTAAGCATAACAAGATTTCTGTGGTTATTTGTTTTTTTTTTATATATTATTACCCATGTGGCAAGCAGAGTCCCAAGATAGATCCTATGACATGCTCTCTGGCATTAATATCCTGAATAATTCCCTTTCTTTAAAAATGGGTGGGATCTATGACTTGCTTTTACTCATAGACTATGGCAAAGGGAAAAGGATTTTGAAAATGAATTAAGGCCTCAGATCAATCCAAAGGGAAATTATCCTGGCTGGAACTGACTTAATCAGGTGAAATTCCTTAAAAAAAAAGTGACTGAACTATCTCTGAATGTAAAAACTATCTTTTTGGTCTTGATAAATTAAATAGTCACATTTCAGAAGCACAAATGGCAAGGAATACAGGCAGTCTCCAGGTGGGAAGCCAGCTAAAAAGGAGAAGGTTAGAGGGCCCACCATCAAAGAAAAGTAATTCTGACAGGCATCTGAATGAGACTGGAAGTGAATGTTTCTCTAGGTTTGAATGCGGCCAAGTTGACATTTTGATTGCAGCCCGTGAGATCCTGAACAGAGGAACCAGCTAAGCAATGCATGGTCTCTTCCCACAGGTACTGTGATATTATAAGTATATGTTTTTCAAGTTGTTAAATTTGTGGTAGTTTTTTAAGTAGCACTCAAAAGCTAACACACCACCACTCTACAGAGAAACAATTTTTCCATGACCACATAATATTCAAAGTCCATATTTTTTCCACTATACCATAATATACTTATGTATATGAAATCAAAAAATAACAATTCCAACAGACAGAGCTTATTCCTTAAAATTTGCTTCAGGTGAATAAGCAAACCAATGTATGGAATAATATCAAAGTATATTCACTAATAAAAGCAGTCTCAAATCAATTGAGAAAAGATGAATTTTTCACAAGTTGATAAGCATGGAGAAAACATGAATTGAATTCATCCTTTACACCAACACCAGGATAAATTCAAAGTGGATCAGTGTTTTAAGGACTAAAAGTAAAACCATACCAAAAAAGAAATATATGTTTGAATTTCTCTGGACTCAAAATCCAGAAGCAAAAAGGCAAAAATTGAATTTTATTTAAAAGTTACATTAAAAACCATAAATTATATATTTCTATGAGATGCATTTTAAGATTAAAACAAATCATAAAAATAGTCCCATAATTATATTATTAGTAATACTACTCGGTGGTGTCATTATGATACATGTGTATACAAAACACTCATATGTATTAGAATAAACAAGTAACCATTTTAGTGTCATTAGGAGTAAGATTTCAATTTTAGGGAAAAAGGATACATATAAAATCAAAGAAGTAATAAAAATGATTCTAAATGTGAATTGATATATTTTACCTTAAAAATAATAATAATACCTATTGCCTAGGTCTGTCTACTGAAAAACCCTGAACATAGTGTCCAACGTAGCAACAGTGAGCATCCCCATTGTAATATTGGAGTCTCAACTCCACATACATTAAAAGACACCAGAGTTCCTTGGATAAATGAAAGATCCCTTGTACATTTCACAATGTATAATGTGAACCTGGCCCACCCCGTCAGAGCAAGGCAGCTTTCAAAGATTACTAAGATTGAGTCAAAAGGACTCAGGAGCCAACTTGAAGAAATTCCCCCTGACCAAGAAGAAGAAAAAATTGAGTGTCATTGAAGGGATCACTGGAGTGGGTTGAAACTTGTTAAATGTATTACAATTTTAAAGGTACTATAAAACAAGCCCAAAAATGTACTGATGGTCACATTTCAAAGATGTACAAAGTCAACAAATTATTCTGAAATCATGTATAAAAGGGAAAATAAATTCCATCAGCATGCCATGTTGCTCCAAAAAATTTCTACTAAAAATTTTTCTTCAACTTTCTTAATTGTTTATATTATAACTGCAATATGATCTGAATAATCAGAAAGGAAAGAAAAGCAACTCATGTGTTCATAGTTTCTTCACCAGTGATCAAGCCTCGTAGCTCAAGTACAAAGGTGTTCCTGGGGAGCTGTTGGAACTAAATGCACCGACCAGGGAAAAATCAATAAAGCTGTTTAAATGGTTTCCCAGGGACCTTTGTGATGATGGAATACTACTCTTCTTTCAAGCCCTATAGCTGTGTATATTTCGCTTCTTTTTTTTTGCAGGAGGAGTAACTAAACTTATTCAAACACAGATGAACTTGGGATCTGGAGAAACAGTTAAGTAAAGCTGGGTGTATTCTCTATCATATCTGGCTGAAAAATCACTTTAGTTTCCATTTTACTTATACATAATAAACCATTAAAACTCTGAAGACAGTGTCTTTGAATGTAGTTTCCTTTTTTTTAAAATGCAGGAGAACCTATAGACACTAATATTCTTAGAAAACTGAGTATTCTATATGACATGGGATATTATAGTAGATTATACTGATGCAAGTAATCATTTTAATTATTGGTCTACAATTTAATGGAATGTCTGGATGATATGAGAGCAAATTTTCTCACAATGGAAACTAGAGCTCTATGTCATATGTTTTTAAATACTGCCTTAAAAAGGATTTGGTGAAAATGTAAATTGTCAATAATTTATTTTAACTACTGATTCTATAAGAGCAATATATTTAAACATATCTAAAAATTCTTACTCATGGAACATTGTTTTACTTGTTCAAATGAGTAATCAAGAAATGTTTTTGGATTCACAAATTCATTTCAGGTTATTTCAAATTGGTGAAAACAAATGAAATAAATCAACTGATGTCATTCTTGTATGACTATATAATTCTCAGACTGAGTAGTGTCAGATAATATCAAGAAAGATACTATCATGTCTTTAACATTTTATATGTTAACAGTTCTAGATTTTACCTATACGTTGTCACTTGAAATCAAGGAGCAGGAAAAAATCTATTAGTTGAAAGAGAGATCAGAGTTAAACATATTATCCATAGTAATCCATTTGTCTTTTCATTTCACAGGCATATATGAGTCAGCTCCTATATTTAACACTATGGCCAGTTCTGCAGTAGATACAAAGTTAAATAAATGCATTCAGAGCTGGGAAGAAAGCAGGGAAAAAAGGTTTACAGAGCACTCATTCTATGACAGCTCTGCTATTCAGTTTAAATGTAATGTTTTAGTTACTTTTTAAGCAATAGTTATTATTAAAGCAGAAAAGGCATTTTAAGTTATTCAAATCAAAACAAATAGGCACACATACAGAAGAAAATCTCAGTCTAAATAAAATAGAAAAGCACTAGTAGTATATAACATAGGTAGGAAAACTATGTTAGGGAAATGGGCAGGATTTAGAGAAGCTAAACTCCCAGATTTCCTATGGGGGTCATACTACAGAAGCAGTTAACTTGAGATACCACTGCCCCTGAACATTGGATAGTACCACAAATACCAAAAGGATTTCTGCTTCACTACCTCAGACTTTCACCAGATTCAAAGTCTCAAGCAGAGAATAAATTGGCTAACCTTATATCATGTGCCCTCAGTCCTGCTATCAGAGTTCAGAGAGCATAAGTACCTGGTCTTTGGCTTTAAAAAAATATATTCCTCCTTTGTAAAATTCAAGGGTTACGTTCTAATTTTAAAATATATTAAAATTAAGTTTGACTAGACCTTTATGGATCAATATGTAGAAGGGTGCAAAATATTTTCACTCCTAAAAATACTAGATAAAATGAAAGCCATGTATTCTATGAGACTATCAAAAAGCAGAGGATGCAACATGAATTCCATTGAGAAATTAGTACTTTGGTACTAATATGGTAAAATTAAACTTTGGTCAAATTTCAGCTCAACTTCACTCAAGGACAAATCTGAATGATAAGCCCATCACCCTACCTACCCACTCCCTGGAAAATAAAGGGAAATGAAATTTTACTTAGATCTCCATTGCCATTTTATGTACAATGTCTGAAACATGATTTAAAAAATACATAAAACATAAAAATTGCAGGTAACTCTGACCCATAAACAAGACAAAAAACAGTCAATAGAAAGACACCTCAAGATGATCTAGTTTTAGGAATTAGCACATAAGAAATTGAAAAGAAATATAAAGATATTAAGTATTTTATGAAGAAAGATAAATAAAGAGCCAAAGAAATGAGATGTACAAGGTGTGAAATGGAAGATTTCTATAAAAGAACCAAATAGGAAGTGTAGAATGGAAAAAATAAAATATCTACATTAAAAATTTATTAGATATACTTAACAGAAGATTGGACACTGAATAAAAAAAGATAAGCAAACTTGTAGACAGGTTAATAGAAATTAGATCATAGAAAATAAAAGGAAACTGACTATTTAAACCATGCCTAATAACAACATATTTGAGGAACTATAACATTTATAGAATAATAGGTGAAACACTGGACTAAAGAGTATACCAGACAAACGCGGCAGGTTCTTACTAAGCATATTTGGTAAATGCTCTCAAGATGCGTCATCTCTATTCTGGACACATCTAAAAGTTACACCGGGTATTCCCTCCACACATATTTATTACAGTACACATTATCACAGAAATTGTCAGCTATAAATGTAACAAGTTCCAATATTTAACAATTCAATATTTTATAAGTTTCAAATTTTGTCACTGAACAGTTAGATAATTAGAAGAAATTTAAAAGAATTAAACACTTAGTAGGTACCTCTAAAAATTTACAATTTATCAGCATAGATAAAACATTCCCTAGCACCATTATACTAGGGACACAATTAAAATATTGTCCAAGGAAGTATATAATTACTACTAAGATTATTGGAACTGAATTCATGTTACACAATTAGGAAGAAAAAGAAATTTCTAAAAACAAAATTCCTGGAAAAATTTGAGTTTGTGTCTGGGGAGGGTAGTTGGTGACCACATCTTTGAAAAACATAAAATTTAATGAAACAATGGAAAATAGGAATTAGGCATTCCAGATCTAAGAAAAACAACAACAATTATGAGGACAATGACTAGGATGATGAAGACGATGATGTATACTTATTTAGTAAAACTTACTTATTTAGAGCCTCCAATACGTGGTAATTTAATATATTTTTTTGATTAAGCACAACAGGAGTTACCTAATATTACCTAACCATTTTGCTGGAAATCAGAGAAATTATCATAAACACATACAGTTACATGCAAACAGTCCACATACAAATGGTTGGTAAATGAAATATCCGTTAAAATATAAATCATTTTATGGGGTTTGGATAGCTATATGTATTTTTCAACTTTAGCTTCTCTTTTCAAATCCATACTTTCTAGTGGAAGAATTGGTGGTTTCAAAGATGAAGGCTGGTAAGTATAAAAGGGTGACTTTGGGACATGGCCCAGAAAATAAAAATCCTCTTAAGACTGGACACAGACAGGCTGTAGGGTTACTCCCCAAGCTAAGACCCGATGTTTGATTTAAAGTAGGGAGAAAAAAATTCAAACTCATTTGCATATACTTCACAATTTACTTCTGTCTTTCATGATACAAATTCATTGCTTCATTTATTCTACAAAATTTTCAAAAGTGCCTACTATGTGCAGTCATGCTACCTAGTGCTAGAAATACAGACATGAGCAAGACTGGTAAGGTCCCTGTCTTCATGAAAATAAATGGCCTTATTCTAGTATATATTAAGTTTCATTTTAATTTAAAATGTATTTAGTAGTTTTGCCCTATGGTTGGACTAATTACTATAAACTCCAATGGATTCAGATTCCAAAAAACCTTGTTATGACACACACCTTAAATCATTTTCATATTTTTGTTAAATGACAGCCCATATTTTGCACATTGAAGTAACTTCTGAATTATCAGATATGCACTTGTTCACACCATCACCATGCAAATATGTTATATTGAAAATAGTATTTTGCATAAGTTTTACCTATATGCCTTCAATTTTTCACAATAATTTATCTCAGGTAAATGAGAATTCATTAATTACCAAAATGTCCATTAATAAAACTGTAATCTAGTCAAATGAGAGTTTTAAAGTATACATTGTCTATAGTAGGCACTGAATAAATATCAGTTATTGTTGCTAGTGGAGCAATACTATGTATGAACTGGAAATTTAAAAAATTTTAAGTAGTTCTGAGTTTTATCTGTAATGGCCTACTTATCAACTTAGAGAGCATTAAGATAACATTATTTTTGAAAGTGAAATGATAAAAGTACAAATTTATGACCTTAATCTAAGGCTCTGGCACAGAAAAAAAAAGGGATTATTTTGTTTATAACAAGCATGTTTCTCTCTCTTATTTTGAAATTTTTCTCTTTCCCCATGTTAGAATCAAGCCAACTTTACCCAGTTTATGTTGGACACTATGAAATTGAGATTTGGTAACTGAGGTTATCAATGATTTATATAGCCAACACAGATGCTCTGTTAACAATTCTTGTGAAGAGCTACAAAATTCAAATCAGTCCCAGTTTAGCCATCAACACTGGTCAAATTAATTGGGTAATTGCTAAATCACTACTTTGTTTTTAGCAACAAAGACATACATTTAGAGTCCCTCTGCTGCATATTTCAAAGCACTGAAAGCATTTCTACTCTAAGCAGTACCCTAGAGCCAGAAGGACTTGCTGCTCTCCTGGAGGATGACCGACCACTGGGAATAATGAAATCAATAAAAATTCCAATTAGTTTGTGTTGAAAATATAAAATATTTTCCTATTTTTCTGGAATTATTGAGATATTTTCTTTCTGAAGTTGTATCTTTAGAAAATATTGAGAGCCAAACAAACAAAGCAAAGAAAGTCATTTTAATTAAAGTGTGTCTTTCATTTTTCCCTTTTGAAAAATTCCAAGATTGACAATAACCCTTAATATCTAGATTGCCTTATATATGACATTTGCTTTCATAAACCATGCATTTATCAAGAGCTAATCCTGGAGAGAAACTAATCAAGGAAGGTGTTACACAAATGCAAAACATATGATTAAAGAGGGGATAAGCAAATCTCATGCAAAGAACTGATATTATAATGAAATTGCCATTGAATGGAGATGTGAAGACTTCAAGCTCAGTTTAATTAGGCCACTGAGTGGAATCCCCTAAGACTAACAGGAATTGAACAGCTAATAATCAGTTTGTTCTTTACTGATTACCAGTTAATCATGTACCAAACAACCCTGGTCCCTTCTCTAATTATGAATACATTTTCAGACCTCTCCTTTAATCTCTCTACTTTTTATGGGTGCACAAATCTTAATCAGCTAGCTATAAGTCTGCCTACAACTGTTAGTGAGTGTCTTGAAAGGCCTTCTTACTGTTTAGGAAGTAAATATTTGCATCCTTTTGTGCCACAATGGTAAACATTAGATCTTATGAGGGAAAATAGGATCAGGGGAGACAAGGGGAGACAAGACACATCAACGCAGGGCAGTCTTTCCAATAAAAACTACTTTTCTTTATAAAGGGCTTGTTCCTTATGGAAATTTGGAACATTACAGACACACACACACAAAATCAGAAAGAAAAAAATGTCTATGGTTCTACCACGAAAAGAGAATACTGATTAATATTTTTATTAATTTTCTTCCACATCTATTTTGCAGAGAAATATATTTCATGTCTGTGTTTGTACACATTTATGAATAATATTGTACCCTACTACAAAAACATAATAAAATATGCATTCTCCAGATATACTTTCTAAATATTTAATAACTATACTTTTCTTTAAAGTGGTATAGCATAATTTAATAGTTATTGGTAATTTCTTTCTGATATTATGAATAACTGATACCTTAGGTATTGAAAATCATTTTATATTTATGAATATACTCTACAGATATATTCAAAAGGACTGAACACTTGTTCAAATATCCTTCCAAACACCAAATTTCAGAGTAGCACTCTAGTTTTCTGGGCTCAGGTTCCCTACCTAGTTGTAATAATTTCCTTCTGAAGAATTCTACTATTTTTTCACCATTAAAAATTTTTTTTTACACTTCTGGATTTTTTTTTTTAATAGCTCAGCTCTGTAGATTCTGAACTCCATACCGGCCATCTCTTTCAAGTATTCTAACCACAATTTTTATTCTGAAAATCATTTTCATATGAGTGCACTTCACCAGTTCAAGCATTGGTGGTGTCAGTGTAGCTACTAAATATTTGCAAAATAATTGTCAATATATTTATTGAAAGCAACAGCTATCACGTATTCATCGAATGCCTGTTAACAAGAAAGTTTCCAGCTACTCCCTATGAGGTAGGTTTTATTGCCACCATTTTTTCAGATGTAGAATCTGAGGCCCGGGAAAGTTAAGAAACCTGTCTACTTATATCAACTACCAAACAGCAGGGTTATGTTTCAAACATAGGTTTGTGAGTTCAAAGCTTATATTGACTTCATTGTATAATGTATCACCTTAGCCAGATAACAATGTAGTGCTAGAGGAAGATGGTAAGGCCTGGGGGAACTGAATAGGAGCTGGATGGATTAGGAGGTGAAGAGGAAAATAAATTCTCTGAGACAGCAGACTCTGCAGATTTAAGTCAACACACCTTTATTCAAATTCAGCTCTGCTATTTATCACCTCTATAGTATTAATTTATTTAATCTTTCTGTGTCTCTCTTTTTTTAATCTATAAAATGGGGATTATGATAAATTATTTGTAAGGTCATCATGAGATAATGGGTATAAACTGCTTAATCCAATACTTGGCACATAGCAAACCTTCCATATGTATCACCACCATCCTACTCACCATCAATAATGTCATTTTGTAGTCACTACTGTGTCATTGATTAAAGTTTCATGCAGATAAACCTGTTCAAGAAAGAAAAGAGGGATAGACAGTGTGCTAGAAAAGTAAGTCTGAATCTAATGCTAAATGCCAGAGGACACAAACCCAGAATAGGATGTAATAGGAGGAACAAGCAGCCCAAAATTCCTGAACTCATAGTTGATGATGGAATTGAAGAAAGGTGTGAACTTAAAAAAAAAAATCCTGTTTAGTTCAAAAATGAGATTTACTTAAGTTTACTAGGTTGTATGCTTCTTTTTTCTTATTTCCTACTATATTTGAGAAATTACCTTCTTAATCTTTTAGAATTGTTTTTTTCTTTCTTAATTCCTCCCAAAAGAAATTTCTGGTGCTTATTACAAAAATGAATAAATATTTACACTGGTATTTTAGTTAAAATATGTATAAGGCAATAGAGTGGGCACTGTGTGCACTACCCAGTTCTCCATGCAGGACTGAGGCCCTCATGCCCTCTGCTTCCGGAACTGCTAGAGTTCAACAACTCCTAGCCAAGTCCTACTCTAGAAATTACTCTCAGCCTCCTCTTTGAGGACTAGTTCTATTTTATCTTGAGAACATGTATGTAATGGACTCTACTGGCTTAGCTACACCAAAGGGTCAGAATTCTTTGTCTTTGCAATCTCTTTAAATAGATTGCCTGTGATAATGCATCGCATTCTGGTTTAATGCGTACTGAATAATAAAATTGTTTTGTTTCTCCTCTGCTTTTGTGGAGAGGTTATCTGGGATGGGAGGAAAGTTTGTTTTTAATTATATTTACCCTATAATAGATATTACACGATCTTTAATGGGATAAGGCAACATACTAGTGTTTGCTGCTATGTCTGAAGGAGAGAGCTGGCTACATAAAGTCCTTTAGATATTATAGACCTGGACTTTCCTGAGGCTGGAGGACCATACATCATGGTGCTACTTCCCTTCTATCCAGTCTAAATTTCCAAAACTGGTCAATGTCTGTTTCACAATAAAATAGGATTATTTTCTCTAGAAGCCATCTCCTCCCCCTGCAGTTGAAATGTTTGTAAGACCTGAGGAGGGTGGAAAGGTTTTCAAGTCATCTCATGATGACAGGTTTGCTTATGCAAGGCTTCAAGTACCAATTAAGAGGCTGTCCTCTCATTGCCATGACAAACAGCACTAAGTAATCACAGTTCTCTTTCTTTCTAAATTGGGATGTGGCCCCAGAACAATTCTTAACACAGGATTACAGGCACCTGCTACCAATAAATCAGCATTGCCTCTTGAGATGAAACTTATATCCCATCCATGATTTATGGAATTTGTCTACTGGCACCAGAAAAAGTATATAAAGTCTGGAATTTTCTGCTATTTCATGGCAACAACAGAGATAGTGAAATAACATTTAAACTGCCTGAATGACTCATAGAATATTAGAGCTGAAAGCAGTATGCTGGAGCCCAGATGAAATAAACTCTGTATCTCTTTCCAACTTCACATTTCATGATGTCAACTATTTATACTATGGAAATACACACACACCAACAGACAAAGGTTATTTTATTTTGTTGTTTGCTTTCTTGTTTTCTAGAGAGTCAGTTTTCAAAATTTATGTGCTATCGTTGGCTGAAAGCTTCTTCAGAGTGAGAAACTGAACAAACGAGTGCTAAGACACAGAAGACAGTTACAGGTGGCTAAATTCTACAACGTTGTTAGAGTTGAGCAACGATAAAAGCATGTTTTCTATTTGTTCTATAATATTTTCCCAGATCAGCATTTAAAAAATATATATAAAATCCTTCTAGTGATATTATTTAATCATCAATAATGAAAATTGGAAAAATTTCTGAGAATACAATAAAATAATAACTATGAATATTTTAATAAGAAATTCTAGCAAGTAATTGTTTTGGTTTTGTTCAACGACCTGGGGACCTCCATAGAGTTATCTCAAATCCTTTCATAAAGAGTTCTTAAGGAGACTTTTTTAACCCTATTATCTTGGAGAAAAAAAAACTCCACAGGTATTGGAGGGTCCTGCCTAAGTCACATTACCAAGTAAGTGGGTAGAAGCTTTCATTCCAACTACTCTTAGTTCATGGAAATGTCTTTTTCCTTCCACATCAGGCTGATCTATCTGTATACTTACTTAGATTACAAATACAAAGAAGAATAAGGGATTACTGGGGGAATTTCTTGAAAGAGTAGATAAAAGTAATTGAAAAAAGAAAATCCTGTAAAGAATATATAAAGCCATATTTGGATTAGTGACTCTGATTTAATTGGCATCTTCTGAATTAAGTTTTTAATGTTTAATAAAATAAAAAATAGAATCTAAAGAAAAAAGGTATGAATAGGAAACATTAAGCAGAGTAAATATCAATATCTAATATTACACTATTACATGATTGGATACTGTATTAAGTTTTTGACATACATTAAAAAATTAACTTTCAGTGATTCAAGATGGCGGCATGAGAGGTGAGACAGAGAACTCCTCCCAAAACCACAGATAGTGTGAAAATATAGTTAATACAACTAACCCTAAAACAGCAACAAGAAAGAAGGCTACACCAGACTGCATACAGAGCTCACAAACAGAGCAGACCTCACAAAACAGGGTAACATTCGGAAACCTTGATCCGGCAGGACCCGAGACCTTCCCCCACCCCAGCTCACCAGAGGAAGGAAGAGAAATGCAGCAGGGGAGAGGGTGGAATCCTGGGACTGCTAAAAACCTACCCCTGGAGATCTGCCTTGGGAGCAGAAACCTACATTGTGTGCTGCTCTGAAGGATGGGGAGCTGGAACAGGCAGAGTACTTGAGAGACAGATTTCTACCTTTTGTGGAGGATGGGATCCACACCTGGTTACTCTGAAACAAGGGAAAGAAAGGCGGTCTGAGAGCCTTCCTAGCAGCGAGAGGGCTGCTGAAAGTGTGGGGTTTGCACAGAGCTTGCTGCGCAGGAGAAGGGATGGGGGACATGGTTGTCTGGGCACGCTCTGCCCAGCAGATTGGGAACTTTGGGGTGCTTCAGACGCTCAATCCCCCTGACTGGGTACTCAGCACCAAGGCCCCCCACTATGATACACAGCCTGCAAAGCCTTCCTCCTGGCCTGACAGCACCAGCTCGCAAACTGGCAGTCACTGCTCTGGCATCAGGCCAGTCAGAGGGAGGTCTCACCTACAACAGCTAGAGATGTCACACAAAGAGGCTTACACCTGTGTGCTCAGCCCACTGGCTGTGATACTGAAGACAGGCAGGGCAGATGGGAGTCAGGAAACAGATCTTTCCTCCGCCCAGAAACCGTTCCGCTCCCCTACGACCCCCCCCTCACTATGGGGACTGAGAAGCTCCAGAGACTGGAGCTTCTAGGCAATAGAGGGCACCACACAGAAATATGAAATGTCAAAAGAACATGATACAGACCAAAATCTCACAAACCCCAGAAAAAGGGCCAAATGAAACTGAATCACCAATCTTCCTGAAAGAGAATTCAAAATAAAAATTATAAACATGCTTATGGAGGAACAGAAAAATATTCAAGAACTCAAGAACAAACTTAAGACGGAGATTACATCATTAAGAAATTCCATATCTGAAATGAAACATACAATGGAGGGATTTAAAAGCAGATTAGATGTAGTAGAAGAGACGGTAAATGGAATAGAAATTAGAGAAGAGGAATGCAAAGAATCTGAGGCACAGAGAGAAAAAAGAATCTCTAAGAATGAAAGAATATTGAGAGAACTGTGGGACCAATTCAAACGGAACAATATTCACATAATAGGGGTACCAGAAGAACAAAGAGAAAAAGGGATAGAAAGTGTCACTGAGGAGATAATTGCTGAAAAGTTCTCCAATTTGGGGAAGGAGATAGTCTTTCAAGCTATCGAGATGCACAGAGCTCCCAACACAAGGGACACAAGGAAGACAACATCAAGACATATAATAATTAAAATGGTAAATATCAAGGGTAAAGACATACTTTTAAAAGCAGCTAGAGAGAGAAAAAAGATCACACACAAAGGAAAATCCATCAGGCTATCATCATACTTCCCAACAGAAACCTTACAGGCCAGAAGGGAGTGGCATGATATATTTAATGCAATGAAGCAGAAGGGCCTTGAACCAAGAATACTCTGCCTGGCAAGGTTATCATTTAAATTTGAAGGAGGGGTTAAACGATTTTCAGATAAGCAAAAGATGAGATAATTTACCTACCAGAAACCACCACTACAGTGCATTTTGGAGGGATTCCTGTAGATGGAAGTATTCCTAAGACTAAATAGATGTCACCCAAGGGATAGACAAAGAGTACAGAATATGATTTACAACATACAAAGAATGGAGGAGGAAGAAAAAGAAGAAAAAAAAAGAATCTTTAGGTTGTGCTTGTAATAGCATACAAAGTGAGTTAAATTAGACTGTTAGATAGTAAGGGAATTACGCTTGAACCTTGGGGAGCCCCAAATCTAAAGGCTGCAATGGAAATAAGTACATATCTATCAAAAATCATCCTAAATGTAAATGGTCTGAATGCACCAATCAAAAGATGTAAAATCACTGAATGGATAAAATACAAGACCCAACTATATGCTGCCTAAAAGAGAATCACTTCAAACCCAAAGACATACACAGACTGAAAGTAAAGGAATGGAAAAAGATATTTCATGCAACTAACAGGGAGAAAAAAAGCAGGACTTGCAGTACTTGTATCAGACAAAATAGACTTCAAAACAAAATAAATCACAACAGACAAAGACCGACATTACATAATGATAAAGGGGACAGTCCAACAACAGGATGTAACTATTATAAACATCTATGCACCCAACACAGGATCACATACATATGTAAAACAAATATTAACAGAATTAAAGGGGGAAATAGAATACAATACATTCATTTTGGGAGACTTCAACACACCATGCACTCAAAAGGACAGGTCAACCAGACAGAAAATAAATAAAGAGAAAGAGGCACTGAACAATGTTTACAACAGATGGAGCTAATGGACATCTACAGAACACTCCATCCAAAAGCAACAGGATACACATTCTTCTCAAGTGCACATGGAACACTTTCAAGAATAGATCATATACTAGGCCACAAAAGAGGCTCAGTTAATTCAAAAAGATTGAAATTATACAAACCAGCTTCTCAGATCACAAAGGTATGAAACCATAAATAAATTACTCAAGGAAAACTAAAAAGCCCACAAAGACATGGAGGTTTCACAACATGCTCCTAAATATTCAGTCTATCAATGACCAAATAAAAACAGAGATTGAGCTATATATGGAGACAAATGACAATAATAATTCAACACCGCAAAATCTGTGGGATGCAGGAAAGGCCGTGCTAATTGCTATACAGGCCTACCTCAAAAAAGAGGAAAATCCAAAATGAACAGTCTAAACTCACAATTAATGAAACTAAAAAAGGAAGAACAAATGATGTCCAAACTCAGTAGAAGGAGGGACATAATAAACATTAGGGCAGAAATAAAAAAAATTGAGAAGAATAAAACAATAGAATCAATGAAAGCAGAAGCTGATTCTTCGAGCAATAAACAAAATAGATAAACCCCGAGAGGAATCAAGAAAAAAAGAGAGTCTACACAGATAAACAGAATGAGAAATGAGAAAAGAAAAATCACTATGGACACCACAGAAATACAAAGAAATATTAGAAGATACTATGAAAAATTATATGTTAACAAACTGGATAGCCTAGAGGAAATGGACAACTTTCTAGAAAAACACAACTTTCCAAGACTGACCCAGGAAGAAACAGAAAATCTGAATAGACCAATTACCAGCAAAGAAATTGAACTGGTAATCAAAAAACTATGTAAGAAAAAACCTCCTTACCAGATGGTTTCACTGCTGAATTTTATCAAAAATTTAGTGAAGACCTAATATCCATCCTCCTTAAAGTTTTCCAAAAAGTAGAAGAGGAGCAAATACTAACAAACTTATTCTACAAGGCCAGCATCACTCTAATACCAAAACCAGGCAAAGACACCACAAAAAAAGAAAATTACGGACGAATACCCCTGATGAACATAGATGCAAAAATACTCAACAAAATATTAGCAAACCGAATTCATAAAAATATAAAAAAGATCACACATCATGATCAAGTGGAATGCATCCCAGGGATGCAGGAATGGTACAACATTCAAAAATCCATCAACATCATCCACTACATCAACAAAAAGGACAAAAAACACATGATCATCTCCACAGATACTGAAAAAGCATTCGATAAAATTCAATGTGCATTCATGATAAAAACTCTCAGCAAAATGGGTATAGAGGGCAAGTACCTCAACATAATAAAGGCTATATATGACAAACCCACAGCCAACATTATATTTAACAGCAAGAAGCTGAAAGCTTTTCCTTTAAGATTGGGAACAAGACAAGGATGCCCACTCTCCCCAATTTTATTCAACACAGTTCTAGAGGTCCTAACCATGGCAATCAGACAACACAAAGAAATAAAAGGCATCCAGATTGTTAAGGAAGAAGTCAAACTGTCACTGTTTGCAGATGACATGGTACTGTACATAAAACACCCTAAAGAATCCACTCCAAAACTATTAGATCTAAAATATGAATTCAGCGAAGTTGCAGGATACAAAATTAATACACAGAAATCTGTTGAATTTCTATACAATAATGGTGAACAGGCAGAAAGAGAAATCAGGAAAACAATTCCATTCACAATTGCATCAAAAAGAATAAAATACCTAGGAATAAACCTAACCAAGGAAGTGAAAGACTTATACTCTGAAAACCACAAGACACTCATGAGAGAAAGTAAAGAAGATACCAATAAATGCAAACACATCCTGTATTCATGGATAGGAAGAATTAATATTGTCAAAATGGCCATCCTGCCTAAGGCAATCTACAGATTCAATGCAATCCCTATCAAAATACCAACAGCATTCTTCAAGGAACTAGAGCAAATAGTTCTAAAATTCAAATGGAACCACAAAAGACCACAAATAGCCAAAGCAATCCTGAGAAGGAAGAATAAAATGGGATTATGTTCCCTGAGTTCAAGCTCTCTTACAAAGCCACAGTAATCAAGACAATTTGGTACTGGCACAAAAACAGACCACAGACCAATGGAACAGACTAGAAAGTCGAGTTATAAATATAAGCATATATGGTCAATTAATATATGATAAAGTAGCCATGGATATACAATGGGAAAATGACAGCCTCTTCAACAGCTGGTGTTGGCAAAACTGGACAGTTACATGTAAGAGAATGAAACTGCATTATTGTCTAACCCCATACACAAAAGTAAACTCAGAAAGGATCAAAGACCTGAATGTAAGTCATGAAACCATAAAACTCTTAAAAAAACATAGGTAAAAATCTCTTGGACATAAATATGAGCAACTTCTTCATGAGCATATCTTCCTGGGCAAGGGAAACAAAAGCAAAAATGAAAAAGCGGCACTATATCAAACTAAAAAGCTTCTGTACAGCAAAGGACACCATCAATAGAATGAAATGACATCCTACCGTATGGGAGAATATATTCATAAATGACATATCCGATAAGGGGTTGACATCCAAATTATAGAAAGAGCTCATGCACCTCAACAAACATAAAGCAAATAATCCAATTAAGAAATGGGCAGAGGACATGAATAGACACTTCTCCAAAGAAGAAATTCAGATGGCCAACAGGCACATGAAAAGATGCTCCACAACACTAATCATCAGAGAAATGAAAATTGAAAAAAATAATGATATATCACCTCACACCAGTTAGGACGGCCACCATCCAAAAGATAAACAACAACAAATGTTGGGAAGGATTCGGTGAAAAGGGAACCCTCCTAAACTGCTGGTGGGAATGTAAACTAGTTCAACCATGTGGAAAGCAGTATGGAGGTTCCTCAAAAAACTCAAAATGGAAATACCATTTGACCCAGGAATTCCACTCCTAGGAATTTACCCTAAGAATGCAGCAGCCCAGTTTGAAAAAGACATATGCATGCCTATGTTTATCGCAGCACTATTTACAATAGCCAAGAAATGAAAGCAACCTAAGTGTCCATCAGTAGATGAATGGATAAAGAAGATGGGGTACATATACACAGTGGAATATTATTCAGCCATAAGAAGAAAACAAATCCTACCATTTGCAACAACATGGATGGAACTACAGGGTATTATGCTCACTGAAATAAGCCAGGTGGAGAAAGACAATTATCAAATGATTTCACTCATCTTTGGAGTATAAGAGCAAAGAAAAAACTGAAGGAATAAAATAGGAGCAGACTCACAGAACCCAAGAATGGACTAACAGTTACCAAAGGGAAAGGACTTGGGGAAGATGGGTGGGAAGGCAGGGATAAGGGGGAAAAAGGGGTATTACAATTAGCACTCATAATGTAGCGGGGGGGGCCATAAGGAGAAGGCAGTATAACACAGAGAAGACAAGTAGTGATGTCTATAGCATCTTACTATGCTGATGGACAGTAACTGTAATGGGGTAAGTGGTGGGGACTTGATAATAGGGGAATCTAGTAACCATAATATTGTTCATGAAATTGTACATTATAATAGCAAAATTAAAAAAATTAACTATTGTTATAGATGCTCGGCTAAAGAGTGGTCAAAAAGTTTTTAAGCCAGTGGTCTAACAAAGCAGTTTTTTTGTTATCATACCAACATAAAAACACTAAGGCTGAAGCACAGACAGGTTAAGCAAGTTGCCCAGGTTCACCCTATTAGGTGTTTGGAGGTTCAGAGTGGACAGTAAAGTTTGTTCACTGATTGCAATGCTCTGCTATGGGCAGGAAGAAAGGAACATTGTGACACAATGTAACACTGTTACACTATTTGGCTTCCAGAAAATGCATATTTTAGGTAAGGCTATATTTAAAGTCATACTGATAAAATGTTATTTTAAAAAAAGAAGAGAGAAAGAAGGTATTCTCAAGAGAGTATGAAAAAGTGGTTGCAATAGGCAAATTTTTAAAAGATGTAATTTGTTGAAATTTTTTACATTCACAGCAAAATTGAGAGGAAGATATAGACTTCCCACATATCTCCCGCCCTACATGTGACAGGCTCCCCCATTATCAACATCCCCCATGACAGTGGTACCTATAATTGATACATTATAAAGAATTGGCACATACAGTTGATGAATTTACATTTACATAGTGTAATCATCTGAAGTCCATAATTGACCATAGGGTTCATTTTAATGTAGTATATTCTGTAGTTTTGGATAAATATGTAAAGGATGTTTTTAAAATGATATTATCATACAGTAAGTTTTACTTACCTAAAAACCCTCTGTTGTATGCCTGTTCATCCTTCCTGGCAGCCACTGATCTTTTAATGTCTCTATGGTTTTCCTTTTCCAGAGTACCATATAGTTAGAATCATACACAGTATGTAGCCTTTTTAGATTTTCTTCTTTTATTTCACAATATGCATGTCTTTTCATGGCCTGATAGCTCTTTTATTTATTTATTTTTTAGCACTGGATAACATTCCACTGTCCTGATATACCACAGATTATTTATCCTTCACCTACTAAAAAATACCTTTGTTGCTTCCAACTTTGAGCAATTAGGAATAAAACTGCAGTAAAATTTCATATACAGGTTTTATGTGGACGTAACTTTTCAACTTTTTGGCTAAACACCAAAGAGTACTGATGGATCATATGGTAAGAATGGGTTTAGTTTTTTAAGAAGTTGTCCAACTATTTTCCACTGTGGCTGTACCACTTTTATCCCCATCAGAAAGGAGTAAGAGTTCCTGCTGCTTCACATCTCATCAGCATTCAGTACAGTCAGTGTTCTGCATGTTGGGCATTCTAATAGGTATAAAATGGTACATCTTTGTTTTTTTCATTTGTGCTTCCCTGATGACTTATTATATGGAGCACCTTTTCATGTGCTTATTTTCCCTCTGTATTTCTTCTTTAGCAAGATGTCTGTTGAGGTCTTTGGCCCATTTTTCAGTTGGATGTGGTGGCTGTATGGCAAGAAAAAATTTTTTTATACAAGTGGCAGGCGAGTTTTGGCCTATAGCATATAGCTTCTTAACCCATTTCCTAAAGGATTCACAATAGGAATTTCAGAAATATGTGGTCACATAAAATAACAATGTGTCAATATTTTTGGAAACTTAATTCAATACAGAATCTCAATAAACAAGGAAATTATCTAAAGAAAAAAATTTTTCTCCAAAAAGGGTAAGAATTAAAGAATTGGTTTATGTACACTCATCCATTTTGGGACTAAAGTAAAACCACTATAAAACATACAATTTATTAAAATAATAAACAAATTGTAAATAACCATGCAATCTTTTCCAGAGCTTTCATCTCCCAAAGGAAGTTGTGAGTTTTCAGGCATTTTTTTAAAGGTATCATTGATATACAGTCTATGAAGGTTTCACAAGAAAAACAATGTGGTTACTACCTTCACAAATATTATCAAATCCCACCCATATCACATTGGAGTGACTATCCATCAGTGTAAGATGCCACAGTCGCTGCTTGTCTTCTCTGTGCTAAACTGTCTTCTCTGTGACCCCACACACACCATGTGCATTAATCATAACACCCCTCAATCCCCTTCTTCCTCCTCCCCCCATGCCTCCCCTTTCATAACCACAGGTCCCTTACTGGAGACTGTGAGTCTGCTGCTATTTTGTTCCTTCAGTATTGCTTAGTTGTTACACTCCACAAATGAGGGAAATCATTTGGTATTTGTCTTTCCATACCTGTATGTCACTGAACAAAATACACCCTACTCCATCCATGTTGTTGCAAATGGTAGGATTTCTTTCTTTCTTATGGCTGAATAGTATTCCATTGTGTATATTTACCACATCTTCTTTCTCCATTCATCTACTGATGGACACTTAGGTTGCTTCCATATCTGGCCTATTGTAAATAGTGCTGCCGCAATCATAGGGTGGCACATGCCTTTTTGAAACAGGGCTCCTGCATTCTTAGGGTAAATTCCTAGGAGAGGAATTCCTGTGTCAAATGGTATTTCTATTTTCAGTTTTTTGAGGAACCTCCATTCTGCTTTCCACTATGGTTGAACTACTTTACATTCCCACCAGCAGTGTAGGAGGGTTCTCCTTTCTCCGCATCCTCGACAGCATTTGTTGTTCCTAGCCTTTTCTATGTTGGCCGTCCTAACTGGTGTGAGGTGATATCTCGTTGTGGTTTTAATTTGAATTTCTCTGATAATTAGTGATGTGAAGCATCTTTTCATGTGCCTGTTGGCCATCTGAATTTCTTCTTTGGAGAACTGTCTGTTCAGATCATCCACCCTTTTTTTAATAGGGTTATTTGCTTTTTGGGTATTCAAGCATGTAAGTTCTTTATATATTTTGGATGTTAACTGCTTATTGGTTATGTCATTTACAAGTACATTCTGCCATACTGTAGGACAACTTTTTGTTCTGCTGATGGTGTCCTTTGCTGTACAGAAGTTTTTAGCTAGATGTAGTCGCATTTGTTCATTTTTGCTTTTGTTTCCGTTGCCCAAGGGATGCGTTCAGGAAAAAGTTGCTCATGTTTATATTCAAGAGATTTTTGCCTGTGTTTTCTTCAAAGAGTTTTATGGTTTCATGACTTACATTCAGGTCTTTGATCCGTTTTGAGTTTACTTTTGTGTTTGGGGTTAGACAATAATCCAGTTTCATTCTCTTCCACGTAGCTGTCCAGTTTTGCTGGACAGTCCACAAGTTGTTGAAGACTGTCATTTCCCCATTCTATATCCATGGCTCCTTTATTGTATGTTAATTGACCATATATGCTTCAGTTTATATCTGGGCTCACTAGTCTGTTCCATTGGTCTATGGGTCTGTTCTTGTGCCAGGACCAAATTGTCTTGATTACTGGGCCTTTGTAGTAGAACTTGAGGTTGGGGAGCATAACCCCCGAACTTTATTCTTCCTTTCAGGATTGCTTTGGCTATTAGGGGTCTTTTGTGGTTCCATATGAATTTTAGAACTATTGGTTCTAGCTCATTGAAGCATGATGTTAGTATTTTGATAGGGATTGCACTGAATCTGTACATTGCTTCAGACAGAATGGCCATTTTAACAATATTAATTCTTCCTATCCATGAGCATGGGACATGTTTCCCTTTATTGGTATCCTCCTTAATTTCTCTCATGAGTGTCTTGTAGTCATCAGTTACAGGTCTTTCACTTCCTTGGTTAGATTTATTCTTAGGTATTTTAGTCTTTTTGATGCAATTGTGAATGGAATTGTTTTTCTGATTTCTCTTTCTGCTAGATCATTGTTAGTGTATGTGAATGTAACAAATTTCTGTGTATTAATTTTGTATCCTGCAACTTTGCTGAATTCATATATTAGTTCTGGTAGTTTTGGAGTGGATTCCTTAGAGTTTTTTATGTACAATATCATGTCATCTGCAAACAGTGACAGTTTAACTTCTTCCTTGCCAATCTGGATGCCTTTTATTTCTCTGTGTTGTTTGATTGTCGTGACTAGGACCTTCAGAACTATGTTCAATAAAAGTGGGGAGAGTGGGCATCCTTGTTTTGTTCCAGATCTTAATAGAAAAGCTTTCAGCTTCTCACTGGTAAGTATGATGTTGGCTGTGGGTTTGTCATATATGGCCTTTTTATGTTGAGGTACTTGTCCTCTATACCCATTTTGTTGAGAATTTTTATAATGAATGGATGTTGAATTTTGTCAAATGCTACTTTAGGATCTATGGAGATGATCATGTGATTTTTGTCCTTTTTATTGATATAGTGGATGATGTTGATGGATTATTGAATGTTGTACCATCCTTGCATCCCTGGGATGAATCCCACTTGGTCATGATGTATGATCCTCTTGATGTATTTTTTAATTCAGTTTGCTAATATTTTGTTGAGTATTTTTGCATCTATGTTCATCACAGATATTGGTCTGTAGTTTTCTTTTTTTGTCGTGTCTCTGCCTGTCTTTGGTATCAGAGTGATGCCAGGTTCGTAGAATGAGTTTGGAAATATGCCCTCCTCTTCTACTTTTTGGAAAACTTAAAGGAGAATGGGTATTATCTCTTCTCTAAATGTCTGAAAAATTTGGCGGTGAAGCCATCTGGTATGGGAGTTTTGATATTGGGTAGTTTTTGATTACTGATTCAATTTAATTGCTGGTAATTGGTCTGTTCAGATTTTCTCTTTCTTACTGGAGGAGCCTTGGAAAGTTCTTTTTTTCTCAAAAGTTGTCCATTTCTTCTAGGTTATCCAGTTTGAAGGCATATAATTGTTCATACTATTTTCTGATGATTCTTTGTATTTCTTTGGTGTCCATACTGTTTTTTCCTTTCTCATTTCAGATTCTGTTTATGTGTGTAGACTCGTTTTTTTTTTTTCAGGGTAAGTCTGGCTGGTGGTTTATTACCACTTTTGTTTATTTTCTTGAAGAACTATCTCCTGCTTTCATTGATTCTTTTTATTGTTTTATTCTTCTAGATTACATTTATTTCTACTGTAATCTTTCGTATGTTCCTCCTTCTACTGACTTTGCGACTCTTTTGTTGTTCTTTATCTAATTTCATGTATTGTGAGTTTAGACTGTTCATATGGGATTGTCCTTCTTTCCTGAGGTAGGCCTGTATTGCAATATACTTCTCTCTTAGCTCAGCCTTTGCTGTGTCTCACGGATTTTGCAATGTTGAATTATTGTTGTCATTTGTCTCCATATACTGCTTGATCTCTGTTTTTATTTGGCCATCGATCCATTGATTATTTAGCAGCATGTTGTGAAGCCCCCATGTGTTTGTGGGATTTTTCATTTTCTTTGCCTAATGTATTTATAGTTTCATACCTTTCTGTCTGAGAAGGTGGTTGGTACAATTTCAATCATTTTTAATTTACTGAGTCTCTTTGTGACCTAATATATGATCTTTTCTTGAAAATGTTCCATGTGCACTTGAGAAGAATGTGTATCCTGCTGCTTTTGGTTGGAGTGTTTGTAGATGTCCGTTAGGTCCATCTGTTCTAATGTGTTGTTCAGTACTTTTGTCTCCTTACTTAATTTTCGTATGGTTGAACTGTCCTTTGGCATGAGTGGTGTGTTGAAGTCTCCTAAAATGATTGCATTGCATTCTATTTCCCCCTTTAATTCTGTTAGTAATTGTTTCACATATGTAGGTGCTCCTGTGTTGGGTGCATAGATATTTATAATGATTATATCCTCTGGTTGGACTGACCCTTTATCATTATGTAATAATGTCCTTCTTTGTCTTGTTACTTTTTTTGTTTTAAAGTTTATTTTGTCTTATAGAACTACTCTAATGCCTGCTTTTTTTCCATATTAGTTGCATGAAATACCTTTTCCCTCCCTTCACGTTTAGTCGGTGTATGTCTTTGGGTTTGAAGTGAATCTCTTGTAGGCAGCACATACTTGGGTGTTGTTTTTTATCCATTCAGTGACTCTGTGTCTTTGGGTGGTGCATTCAGACCATTTATATTTAGGGTGAATATCCATAGGTATGTACTTATTGCCATTGCATGCTTTAGATTCATGGCGAGTCAGGGTTCAAGGCTAATTCCATTATTATCTAACAGTGTAATTTAATTCACTTCTGATGCTGTTACAAACAAAATATAAGGTTCATTTTTTTTCCTCCTTTTTCTTGCTCTCTATTCGTTATATGTTAGGTATCATATTCTGTGCTCTTTGTCTATCTCTTGACTGACTTTGGGGGTAGTTGACTTGATTTTGCATCTGCTTCATAACTAGTTGTTTTTCTTTCCTGTGGTTTAATTTCCTCTGGTGACTCCTATTTAGCCTCAGGAACGCTTCCATCCAACCAGAGGATATAACCATTATAAATATCTGTACAGCCAACACAGGAGCACCTACATATGTGCAACAATTACTAACAGAATTAAAGGGGGAAATAGAATGCAAATGCAATCATTTTAGGAGACTTCAACACACCACTTACTCCAAAGGACAGATCAACCAGACAAAAATTAAGTAAGGAGACAAAGGCACTGAACAACACATTAGAACAGATGGACCTAATGGACATCTACAAACACTCCAACCAAAAGCAGCAGGATACACATTCTTCTCAAGTGCACATGGAACATTTTCAAGAAAAGATCATATATTAGGTCACAAAGAGACTCAGTAAATTAAAAATGATTGAAATTGTACCAACCACCTTCTCAGACAGAAAGGTATGAAACTATAAATACATTAGGCAAAGAAAATGAAAAATCCCACAAACACATGGGGGCTTCACAACATGCTGCTAAATAATCAATGGATCGATGGCCAAATAAAAACAGAGATCAAGCAGTATATGGAGACAAATGACAACAATAATTCAACATTGCAAAATCTGTGAGACACAGCAAAGGCTGAGCTAAGAGAGAAGTATATTGCAATACAGGCCTACCTCAGGAAAGAAGGACAATCCCATATGAACAGTCTAAACTCACAATACATGAAATTAGATAAAGAACAACAAAAGAGTCGCAAAGTCAGTAGAAGGAGGAACATACGAAAGATTACAGTAGAAATAAATGTAATCTAGAAGAATAAAACAATAAAAAGAATCAATGAAAGCAGGAGATAGTTCTTCAAGAAAATAAACAAAAGTGGTAATAAACCACCAGCCAGACTTACCCTGAAAAAAAAAAAACGAGTCTACACACATAAACAGAATCTGAAATGAGAAAGGAAAAAACAGTATGGACACCAAAGAAATACAAAGAATCATCAGAAAATAGTATGAACAATTATATGCCTTCAAACTGGATAACCTAGAAGAAATGGACAACTTTTGAGAAAAAAAGAACTTTCCAAGGCTCCTCCAGTAAGAAAGAGAAAATCTGAACAGACCAATTACCAGCAATTAAATTGAATCAGTAATCAAAAACTACCCAATATCAAAACTCCCATACCAGATGGCTTCACCGCCAAATTTTTCAGACATTTAGAGAAGAGATAATACCCATTCTCCTTTAAGTTTTCCAAAAAGTAGAAGAGGAGGGCATATTTCCAAACTCATTCTACGAACCTGGCATCACTCTGATACCAAAGACAGGCAGAGACACGACAAAAAAAGAAAACTACAGACCAATATCTGTGATGAACATAGATGCAAAAATACTCAACAAAATATTAGCAAACTGAATTAAAAAATACATCAAGAGGATCATACATCATGACCAAGTGGGATTCATCCCAGGGATGCAAGGATGGTACAACATTCAATAATCCATCAACATCATCCACTATATCAATAAAAAGGACAAAAATCACATGATCATCTCCATAGATCCTAAAGTAGCATTTGACAAAATTCAACATCCATTCATTATAAAAATTCTCAACAAAATGGGTATAGAGGACAAGTACCTCAACATAAAAAGGCCATATATGACAAACCCACAGCCAACATCATACTTACCAGTGAGAAGCTGAAAGCTTTTCTATTAAGATCTGGAACAAAACAAGGATGCCCACTCTCCCCACTTTTATTGAACATAGTTCTGAAGGTCCTAGTCACGACAATCAAACAACACAGAGAAATAAAAGGCATCCAGATTGGCAAGGAAGAAGTTAAACTGTCACTGTTTGCAGATGACATGATATTGTACATAAAAAACTCTAAGGAATCCACTCCAAAACTACCAGAACTAATATATGAATTCAGCAAAGTTGCAGGATACAAAATTAATACACAGAAATTTGTTACATTCACATACACTAACAATGATCTAGCAGAAAGAGAAATCAGAAAAACAATTCCATTCACAATTGCATCAAAAAGACTAAAATACCTAAGAATAAATCTAACCAAGGAAGTGAAAGACCTGTAACTGATGACTACAAGACACTCATGAGAGAAATTAAGGAGGATACCAATAAAGGGAAACATGTCCCATGCTCATGGATAGGAAGAATTAATATTGTTAAAATGGCCATTCTGTCTGAAGCAATGTACAGATTCAGTGCAATCCCTATCAAAATACTAACATCATGCTTCAATGAGCTAGAACCAATAGTTCTAAAATTCATATGGAACCACAAAAGACCCCTAATAGCCAAAGCAATCCTGAAAGGAAGAATAAAGTTCGGGGGTTATGCTCCCCAACCTCAAGTTCTACTACAAAGGCCCAGTAATCAAGACAATTTGGTCCTGGCACAAGAACAGACCCATAGACCAATGGAACAGACTAGTGAGCCCAGATATAAACTGAAGCATATATGGTCAATTAACATACAATAAAGGAGCCATGGATATAGAATGGGGAAATGACAGTCTTCAACAACTTGTGGACTGTCCAGCAAAACTGGACAGCTACGTGGAAGAGAATGAAACTGGATTATTGTCTAACCCCAAACACAAAAGTAAACTCAAAACGGATCAAAGACCTGAATGTAAGTCATGAAACCATAAAACTCTTTGAAGAAAACACAGGCAAAAATCTCTTGAATATAAACATGAGCAACTTTTTCCTGAACGCATCCCTTGGGCAACGGAAACAAAAGCAAAAATGAACAAATGCGACTACATCTAGCTAAAAACTTCTGTACAGCAAAGGACACCATCAGCAGAACAAAAAGTTGTCCTACAGTATGGCAGAATGTACTTGTAAATGACATAACCAATAAGCAGTTAACATCCAAAATATATAAAGAACTTACATGCTTGAATACCCAAAAAGCAAATAACCCTATTAAAAAAAGGGTGGATGATCTGAACAGACAGTTCTCCAAAGAAGAAATTCAGATGGCCAACAGGCACATGAAAAGATGCTTCACATCACTAATTATCAGAGAAATTCAAATTAAAACCACAACGAGATATCACCTCACACCAGTTAGGACGGCCAACATAGAAAAGGCTAGGAACAACAAATGCTGTCGAGGATGCGGAGAAAGGAGAACCCTCCTACACTGCTGGTGGGAATGTAAAGTAGTTCAACCATAGTGGAAAGCAGAATGGAGGTTCCTCAAAAAACTGAAAATAGAAATACCATTTGACACAGGAATTCCTCTCCTAGGAATTTACCCTAAGAATGCAGGAGCCCTGTTTCAAAAAGGCATGTGCCACCCTATGATTGCGGCAGCACTATTTACAATAGGCCAGATATGGAAGCAACCTAAGTGTCCATCAGTAGATGAATGGAGAAAGAAGATGTGGTAAATATACACAATGGAATACTATTCAGCCATAAGAAAGAAAGAAATCCTACCATTTGCAACAACATGGATGGAGTAGGGTGTATTTTGTTCAGTGACATACAGGTATGGAAAGACAAATACCAAATGATTTCCCTCATTTGTGGAGTGTAACAACTAAGCAATACTGAAGGAACAAAATAGCAGCAGACTCACAGTCTCCAGTAAGGGACCTGTGGTTATGAAAGGGGAGGCATGGGGGGAGGAGGAAGAAGGGGATTGAGGGGTGTTATGATTAATGCACATGGTGTGTGTGGGGTCACAGAGAAGACAGTTTAGCACAGAGAAGACAAGCAGCGACTGTGGCATCTTACACTGATGGATAGTCACTCCAATGTGATATGGGTGGGATTTGATAATATTTGTGAAGGTAGTAACCACATTGTTTTTCTTGTGAAACCTTCATAGACTGTATATCAATGATACCTTAATAAAAAAACCTTTGTCTATAACTGTATAATACTAATGTTTTACATTCGAGATTTCATGTTTTGTTTTTATCTGCTTAGAGAACTATTATTAATTAACGAGCTAATTCACACCTTGACATGGCATTTCATTTTTTTCTAAAATTAAATTATTCAGGAAAAAATGATATTTCTTTGTCTATGGGAATGTTTTAAATTTTATATATAATTAGAAAGGTAAGCTGTTCATATCTGAGTTAGAGTTTTGGCAGAGAATACTCTAAATTTTATTCTATTGTTTCATAACCAAACTCTATTGAACACATTGCTGCTCACCCAAACTTCATAATATCCAGCTTCCCTTGCAGCTAGAGATGGTCACATCCAGTCAGTGATATGGACATGGAAATGCTGGATGGTTCTGACAATGCGTATTCTTAAAAAGAAGGGGGGGTGTCATCTTACTTCATCTGTCTGCCTGGAGCTTGAATGTGTTGATCCGAACTATCTCTAGCAACAATACTGGACTGTGAAAATCAAGATCACGCCCTAAAGAATGATGAAGAGCAAGTTAAAGGAGTCTTAGTCCCTGAAGATGGGAGCATGGGAGGTTATCTGTTTTTCATTCTGATATGTTAAAGAAACAGAAGTCTATGATCTTCGAAACTGAAATCTTGCTTTTGTTCTTAGTCCTTGGCCCCACGTAAAATTTCTTATATCAAGTAATTCTTGTAAGCTACTCCAAACTGGATGCTTATTGAGGGCTAACCAGCCATAGCACACTTTCTAAAATTCTACAAGACCTGCCACAAGTGTGCACATTAGTATCATCTCATTCATTCATTCACTTGTTCTTTTATTCAGCAACTATAATGCCAAGTGCATCAATATGTCCGGCATTGTACTGGGATATAGTCATTTGTATGTATTTCAAGCATCCACATGGAAATCTATGACTTCACAAGGTTACAACACTTTTCTGGGCTATCAAGTTAAATATTTAACCCAAGACTGTCATATTTATAAAGAACATATGTAGTCATTTCTATATTATAATGTGAAGTGCATCAAAGGGCTTAGGATTTTCAGTCTTTGTAATAGGGACAAGGGAATGATAAAAGAGAAGATGATTTCTGAGTTTTCTTTCTTAATTTGTTCATTGTTATTTTATCAGTTATTCTAAAATAATAGTTACTAAAAAATTACTATTAATTTATATTCAAACTTAAGATTTAAAGTAATGTCAGAAATATCTTCCCCACCTGATTTCCTAGAACTTAAAAATCCACTTTTACAAATCCTATTTCCTGGTACACATGTATTGTACTGTTACACAACATCAAGGATTAATCAAGAGTGGGGTTCTAAACAAACGTAGTAAGCTGTGTATCAGGGCACAAGTTGGGAAATTTTGGATGTAAAAGGCCAGCCTGGTAGTAAAGGTCGTAGCAAAAGGACAGATTGACCACAAATAATGCAATAGACAGGAAGACAGAAATTTTTGAACTTCGCAATTGTGTTAATGGCTGATTGTTGTACTTTTACATATAGTTAATTAATTTCTGCAAAGGAAAACTTGAGGACAGGGTCTTTTATCCTGGGGAAAATCCATGTACTTAAGGGTGAGGTGCCTTTGTTGTTAAATTTTTGTAATTAAGAACTGTATGCGTCTACTGCTTACATGCATTTTGAGGGTCTATGACTCCCCAGACTCTAAAATCTCTCTTTACACAGATATTTTGTGTATTCAGAATAGGGTTGAAAGAGCCTCTCTCTTTCATCTGCAATGACTGAATATCCACATCTTCATAACTACACTTAAATTATTTTTTAAGAAAATAATGTAAAAACCTTAGGAAGAATCCAGAAGATAAATTATCCCCAAGTAGAGTTACAGGAGACATTACTCTATCATAGAGCTGACAGGTAGCCTCTGTTAACTGGGAATGACATACACACGGAAAGGTTTGCAACACAATGAGTCACAGCCCTTGGGGTCATTGATGCAGGGGCAATGTAAGCCTGATGAGACAGAGCCTTCATGTAAGTTCAAAGCTATATCCTCCCAGGATTGCTTTTCATATTGACTGACACCTGAAACATGGGGATCGACACTGGAACTTTGCAGAGATGAAAACAAATGGCAGAGGGAAATCAAAATGACGAACTGAATTTAGGGGGATGTGTCATATATTCAGCTTCATGGCAACACAAAATCCATGTAATACAGGATTATAAATCTTTAGCCCTGAAGAAAGGAGATTTGTACAATTGTTATGGGGAAAAAAATAGGTGATTCATTACAAATATCAGAACTTATTATGCAAGCACTTTCATTAGTATTTTAAGGGTAGTTTTGTTCTAAATAGTAGGAGCCCTTCCAAACACATGCATTTTATTGTGTTTAGTCTACCTACTCTACATGCAGTATATGTAATAATCAGTATGTTTGGTGTCAAAAAACACATCACTATTTCATTTATCCCTAATGGACTGCAAGTCACATAGTCATGTCAGAATTCAGCAGGGAAATAAATAGCAAACTTATCACATACCTGGAAGGAGATAAAGGACAAAATATTTGTGAAGAGGGAGATATAACAGCTACTAAAAATTGTATCTAAATTTCAACTTGGAATGAAATGCTAGCAACAAAAAATAAAAGCAAATGTAAATTATTAATTTTTAAATATTTTTGAAGTTACAATTTTTAAATGAGAATCACACAAAATATACATATACAGAGAGAGGAAGAAGGAAAAATTACCTAGAATACTATGCTGTCTAGAGACAAATATTGAAAATCTTCATAGTCTTCCTATTATGTAAAATGTACCAAAGTTTATTTAATAAATCTCTGAGTATTTCTTTTTAAATATTCCTGGAAAAACATAAGATTTACATATTATAAGACTATATGAAATGCCAATATAGCAATACATAAGAAATGTATTAAATTTTCAAATTATCATAAAAGCAAGGAAAACAAAAACAGCTTTATACATATAAATTTTTATTTAAAGTATCACATCATTTATTTAGGATATGAGAGGAAAAGTCATATTACTATATCATTATATATATATAGATGCCACACGTTAGTGTGTTTGTGTGTACATATGTATTTTTATTTTGCATACATATAATATATATATAATATGTGTGTGTATATATATATACAGTTTTGTGTCAATCTAATAATTTACATTCTGATTTTTTTACATGTTGATAAGTGTTCAGAAATTATGTCTAATAGCATACTCCATAATATGGGTGCATTACAACACATAAGCAGGTTCTTAGTTTTATACACATTTTTCCAACATTCAGAGGTAACATTATATTCACTAGAATACACTGGAATGCGAGCACAAAGAAAATGGGTCATTTATTGTTCACTAGTGTATCCCTAGTGCCTAGAACAGTGCTTGGCACATACTAGATGTTCAATGAATATTTAATAAATAAATTCATAATGAATGAATGAATGTTTTGGTTGACAGCACAGAACACAGATTGTCTGTTGAATTTTCCTAAAATTTTCTAAGGTACATTGTTAATGCAGAATTGTTTCAATCAAGTACTAACAGCTCTATATACATTGATTGTCTTTTTTTAAAGTATTAACTATTTAGATAAATGTAATCAGTATGAAAACACCAATTTCATGACATTACTCCACTAACAGGTATTGTATTTAAGATGTTTTTCCAAAATATTTTCAGATTTATATAAAGTGTTTCAATTAACTTTTGTTTTAAAACAACTGAAATTGAGCATTGTTTCACATTATTTGTTATTGTCTGTATTTTCCCTGATGCAAATGTACATGTTTGCTGTTGGCCAATACCTCTGCATTATCTTTTGTTGATCGTCCTTTAGCAATTTCTCAAATTAAGAAGGAAAGGAAATCACTGCTCAGTTCTTAAAACTAAAGAAGCATATGTCTTATTTTTTATTACAATTTTTACTTTGTGTGGGCCTTAGACTAGCTCTTAATTATACACTGAAGAAAAAGCTATTTATACAAAAGAGTGACCATTTTCAGATGTATTTCACTTTTTCTTGACCTTTTAATATACTTGACTAAAATAATACCAGTAGTAGTTCCTTGAATAAAATTTCAGGAAAATATTAACATTCAGAGAAAATATATTATACACACTCCATTCTCAGGATTTCAGCCTATAGTAATTTTTTCAGCATAATTCTACACAACCATAATTATTTTCATGAATATTGTTATTTATTTAAAAGTATATAATCTCTGTTATTGTCATGGGAATATAGATTTATAAAAGACTATCATAATTCATTTGTTTGAAATGAGTGACAGTCTGTATTATACAAAGAAACAAACTTCTCTTATTCTAGAAGTTAAAAAAATCTGAATGCATTTTAAAGAACACTTTGAACAGAGACTAAAACATGCTTTAGCTACAGCTCAGTTGTTGCTTTCCTCTATTTAATTTACCTCAATTATGTCTTTTGCATTGAGGTAAACAGCGCAATTTATTAAAAATGTCAAACTTCACATTTCACTTCCTTGATTGATTTCAGCTGTTCAAACATTTTAGACTTTTGCCACGTTTTTATCAAACACCACAGCATGAAGGACTTCCACTCTTTCTGGTACTTACAGTATTTTTTTTAACTAAAGTAGGGATACTTTAAGATATGTTACTTCCTTTTACATAAATATTTATTATTTTTAAAAGGTCAATAAATTGACTAAATTGACTTTAATATTTGTTTCCTCCATTTCTATTCACTGCCCAGTGTTCCTTTATTGTTGAGATGCTCAGATTAGCCAAAGTAAGCTTTTCTTCTTCTATTTAGAATTTGGGGGATTGACTACTATAGGATGCCTGGAGGAAAATAATACAGAATTTGTCTCTGATCACTTTATGAATGCCAGATACAGACATCATCCTTTCATCACACGGGACCCCATGTCTAAAGAAGAAATAAAACACACAGGACATAGCTGCCTTAGAAATAGAAACTCAAATATTTTCCATTTCATGGTAATAGGTTCAGCCAATATTTTTACCAATAAGAGATCTCGCATTAAGGATTTTGTGTCATTTTAAAAGAAATATCATACTTAAATATAAAATTACCAACATAACTCTTTTTAAACTTATGTTTTTAATTCAAAATGTCAGAAACTTTTTGAGCTGACTGTTGTAACTGGTGTAAATATCCACTTCAACAGTTTAAAGACCACACAGATTTAAATTTGATATAGTTCATAAAGACTAACAATAATAATGATAATGTGCTGTATTATATTTCTAAATAGATCTAAGTTTGATAATAATGAAGGAAAAGTTGTAGTCTGTAGTTCATTTTATTCATATGTGCTCAATAATTTTTAAAACTTTTGGAAGGGTTGGTTCCATCAGTCTGCTGAGATAATGCTGTCTTTGTAGAAATACCTTTTAAATATTATTATTTAGCCCAGCCAATCCTAAGACTTCTACTGGCAACAAAAATTACCCTTTATCTTGAATTCATCATTTAGATGATGAATTATCTACAGTTAATGTTCTTCTACAGCATGTTTGGCTTCAAAAAATTTTCTTTGATTAGGACAAGGTAAGATTAAAAGATGAGAACTTTTCTAACTGCTTCTCATAGAAAAATTTCCTGCTATTAATATGTCATTATCAAAAAAACAGCCTTGGCACATACTGTGTGTTTGTTCACTCACAATATTGTTTTAATCCCTTTCCCCCTTGCCTTCATTACTGGAGAAATAGAAAATAAATTATTTGAGTTCCCTATGTTCCCACAGCTTTCAGGGATATAAAGGTCCACGCAACAAAATCTGGCCTATTATATGGAAGCTTAAGTCCCTATCTCCTGAGCAGACATCTGCCCTCATTTTTCTCCTGCTTGAAATACAGATTTGACATATGGAAGTAAGGTCACTGTTATCAGAACAAAGGCAACATATGAAGAAAGAGAAGGAAGTAATAGGCCTGCATCCTTGATGAATATATTAAGCAGCTGCGTAAACCCTGATCTACCTGCTTCTAACCTCATTTCAGAATAAATAAACTCCTTACTTTGTCAAGCCACTTTTTGGTATACTCTGTTTACTCATAGTCCCAAATAGAATCCCAGCCTATGAACTAGTTCTTCTAAACGGGTGAGAAGATGATAAAGGAGAGTGGAAATGAGGGATGAGAAACTATCCATGAGAAGTTGACCTGAATAGAACTATAGAGAATTGGAAGAGGCCTTGGAAATATGATTAAAGCCTCTCAATCATAAAAGAGGAAACTAATACTTTCAATGGTAAGAGTAATGGTAATTTTCTACATTTATCTTACTTACTTAATGACCAAGAAAACCCTGGGTCTCTTGGCTGTCACTCTTTCCCATTCCCCTATTACCATGTTCAAGTGTGCTAAGACTTAGTGCAGATGTCTTCAATTCCTTTCTCCCTGTTAGTGTGGAATCAGTCCCTCTGCTGCATACACAGGAGTGGTGGCAATTTCTAGGCATATGTAGAGACACACTGCAAGGGGTTTGGGAAGGGTTACTGTGGCACTAGGAAATATTATCACTTTAAAACTATTTTCTTACCCTCCCCCAGCCATCTCCACACCCCTGCCCTTGACACATACATCCATAGTAAATTTCTTTGGCTGTAATACTGCACCATTCCTGCTAAAATTTAAATGGAATTAAGTGTGAGATTAAAATGGAAATTAACTTGCTCTATTTTCCCACATTGTGGAGAAAGAGCAGCATATCTCATTTAAACAATAGTAATTATCATTTTATAATGCCTTAATTACATATATGTATATAGATGTATCTAGAAATGTGTAAAGAAAGATGAAAGAGACTGTCTTCTGACTGTCCCATTTAATATCTAAGGATACTAAAAACTCCAGATTTCTCTCCTTCTACTTTACTTAAGTTGGTTATTGCCTGGGAACCAAGAAAAGGTAAACCTACTGAGTGAGCACATGAGAAGCAGGATTCTAACTTCTGGGCTTGGTTTCAGTGTTTCAGTCCCTGGGAGACTAAAGGGTCAAGACAAAATCTAGCTACAGTCCTCAAGGGACTAGGACACCTGATAGGTCACTGAGGTAAGACATCTAAGCATAGGAAGCTCAAATGGACCCCAAAGTAGAATGGGCAATTTTGTTTTCATCATCAAGGCATCTACTAGAATCAAGGGTAAGACAGTCATAAATCTCAACTTGATTATGTGGCAAAATGTTTTGTGTGTTTCCAAGTGTTTGCTTTTCGTTTGTTTTTCTTCTTTGGATAATCTAGTATTTTCTTGGTTTGTCTGTTTTGGAATAAATAAAAATTATTTGCTGTAGCTGATGTTGTGGTCCCAATTCATATCTTCTCACCTCCCCTCCCCACTCCAGAAGCCACCTGAAGCTGTGGTGAGCAGTGCTGTACCTGTAGACAGCCTCCTAGTCCAATGTGGGTGCCTTTCTGCTTGAAGGCCTTCTTATCCTCAAAGAAGAACCAATCACAATGCAATAGCCTTGCAAACTAGTATGTTAAATAGAGAGGTTTCTAAATACATTTTTCTTCCTTAAAGATATTAAAAACTAGGCCTGAAGGACTCACATCCTAATTTCCTGTTTGGAAAGAACAAAAACAAAACAAAACACTTTATACACCATGTAAGCCCTGCTTCAAATAGGAAGATAGGAAAAGTGGTAAGAAGGAAGTAAAAGAAAGATAAATATTTTCTGGCTTAGTTTGTTGAGAGAAAAAGAAAGAAAAAAGGAGAGAATACAGAAGTAATATATGACCACCTTTCCACTCTCAAAGGTTTAACCCAGAAACAGGGAGGTGAATGTGATAAGTGAGGGTGACACAAAAGCTGAGTAGTGGGATTGGCTTTTCATGTGACCATTTTGGAATCTGCTGAAACTTTCAAGCTTTTTCCTCACTTATTTCAAACTGTAGGTTTTCTTTTTGATCTGACCCTCTAATAAGATCACTTTCTGGAAAGAGAATCCTCCCCAAATATGTGACAGGCCTCAACACTGATGGCCATGGCTGTCCTACTGCAATTCAGCCTTCCTCTCAAAAGAGGTTTGGACCAGGCAAATCCACAGAAAGTAGATCCATAGAAAGTAGATTAGTGGTTATCAATGGCTGGGAGGATGGGAAAAAGATTGACAATGGGGTAAAAAGTTTATATTCGAGTGATGAAAATATTCTAAAACTAGATTGCGATGAGGGTATATAACTCTGTAAATACAAAAATATATGTATTGAGTTGTACACTTTAAACAGGTCAATTTTATGGTATGTAAATTGTATCTCCATAAAGCTTTAAAAACACAAGGTCTATAGAAATGGTTTTTCAACTGGGAACAATTTTACCCTCCAGGAGACATTTATCAGTGTGTAGACACAATATTGGTTTTCACAATAAATAATTATCTTGCCCAAATGTCAATAGCAGAGCTGAAAAACCCTGGTCTAAAGAAGAAGCTTTAATGAAGTTTCATTTTGCCTTTCCCTGTCATCTTGTATTTACTTGTTTGTCTTCCACAGGGTCACAGCTCTGTGGTCTCAGCAATGACAAGGTGCTTTGCTTTTATTTTACAGTCCAAATTTTAAATAATTGATTTATATGTTTCAGCATCCTTTATTTTTTTGTAGCTTATTTTTTTTAAGTTAATAGACTTTAGTGTCAACACTTTTAAGTTGACAGCAAAATTAAGCAGAAAGTACAGAGAGTCCCCACATACCCTCTGTCCCTACTGTGCAGTCTCCCCTACTATCAACATCCCTCCATAGAAAAGCACATTTAATACATTCAATGAAGATACCTTAATACATGTTTGTCATCCAAAGTCCAACATTTACATTAGGGTTCACTTTCAGTGGTATAAATTCTATGGGTTTGGACAAATGTACAATGACATGTATCCACCATTATAGTATCACAGAGTAGTTTCACTGCCCAAAAAAATCCTCTGTGCTCCATATATTCACCTGACCCTCCCCCTTTCCCCTTGGCAACCACTGATCTGTTTATTGTCTGCATAGTTTTGCCTTTTCCAGAATGTCACGTAGTTGGGAGTCATACATATGTAGCCTTTTCAGATTGGCTTCTTTTGCTTATTAACATGCATTTTAGCCAACATTCCACTCTCTACTTCTATGAGTTTGACTATTTTAGATACCTCATGTAAGTGCAATCATTCAGTATTTGTCCTTCTGTGATCTTATTTCACCTAGCATAATGTCCTCATATTGTTATAATGCTGTCACATATAGAAAGTATTTCCTTTTTTATGGCTGAATAATGTTCCATTGTGTGTGTGTATAACATTTTTATTATCCATTATGTTAATAAATATTTAGATTGTTTCCATATCTTGACCATTTTGAATAATGCTACAATGAATGTGGGAGCAGAAATATCTCCTTGAGACTTGTATTCTGAAAACTATGAAATGTTGATGAAACAAATTAAAGATACAAATAAATGAAAAGATATTCCAAGTTCAAGTTCATGTGACCTAGAAATTCAATGTGATCTCTATCTAAATCCCACTGGTATTTTTTACAGAAATAGAAAAAACAATGCTAAAATTTGTATGGAACCAGAAAAGACCCTGAAGTGCCAAAGCAATCTTGAGAAAGAACAAATCATACCCTGATTTCAAAATACACTACAAAACTGTAAGTAATCACAACAGTATAGTACCGACTAAAAATATACATATAAACCAATGAAACAGTAACAAGGCCAGAAATAAGTCCATGTATATGCAGCCAACTGATCTTCAGCAAGAATGCAAAGAATGCATTATGGAGAAAGGTTAGTCTCTTCAACAAATGTTGTGAAAACTGGATACCCATGTGCAAGAATGAAATTGGATGCTTATCTTACACCATACACAAAAAAATCAACCAAATAGATTGAAGACATAAACATAAGACCTGAAAGTATAAAAGTTTCAGAAGGAAACATAGGGAAAAATCTCTTCCATGTTGGTTCTTCTCAAAAAGAACTAATAAGAACTTTTGTCTTGGCTATGACAAAAAAAAAATAGAAGCTTCTGTACAGCAAAGGAAACAATTAAGAGTAAAAAGGCATCCTGGAACTATTGTAAGTCAATAGCAAAAAGACAAACAACCTAATTAAAAAATGAGCAAAGGATTTGAATAGATGTTTCTCGAAAGAAGTCACACGAATGGGCAAGAGGCATATAAAAAAATGCTCAACACTAATCATCAAGGGAATGCAAATCTAAAACAAAATTAAAATATTATTTCACATTTGTTAGGGTGGCTATTAACAAAAAACAAAAGACAGCAAGCATTGGCAAGGATGTGGAGAAATGGAACTCTAGTACGTTGGTGGTGGGAATGTAAAATGGTGCAGCCTATAGGGAAACAGTATGGAGGATGCTTCTGATCTGCCTGATACATAAGACTGCAGTGGACTAACGTGGCTGCCAAGGTAGGCACTGGAAAACTTTTTCTGTAACTAACCAGATAATAAATATTTTAGGCATTGTGGGCCATAAGGACTCTGCCACCACTACTCAACTTTGTCCTTGTAACACTAAAGCCTTGTAGCAGACTGTGCAAGCAGGCATTACTCTGCTTATTGCCATAGATGATACAAAAAGAATGAATGGAACTGTGTCCCAATAAAACTTTGTTTATACGGTTGGAGAAGAATAGTTTTACTCTGCCTATCAAGGTTCTTCTAGCTGCCTAAGAATCAAATTGACATGAAACAAATAAACAGGAGAAAAAAACAAAAGTTTACCTGTATAAGGAAAATCCACAGACATGAGATTCCGGACAGTCAGGGAAAATGAGTTAGACATGTCATTCTGAACAAAGTAGGAGGAGGAAGAGATATAGGATTTTAAAGGAAAGAAAAGAAACCCACAGAAATAGGAAAGAGTAAATGTTTGGTAAACAAATATTTGCTGAATCACACAGAAACAATGGGACATAGAGAGGAATTTTAGCAAAGGGACTTAGCTAAATTCTTCCCTTTCTACCACAACTAGTTCATATTATAATATGGTTATTTATAGTGACATCTCTATTCCTGAAGCAGTTCCTCCATTAAAATTCTTTTTATGCAGTTAGGAAGGGAAGGCCAGTTTCTCTCTGAGTCTTTGGGCCTTGATTGTTTTAGCTCTGACATAATCTACATGCCAAAGTGGCACATTTTGGGGTGGCCTGTCCTTGGCCCCTACAACACATACAGCTTGCCAGATTTGGCCTGTGAGTCACAGTTTGCTGAATTTTGGTCTGAAGCATCTGCTTCTGGAAATGCCACCTGCCTGAGAGCAGCTCTTGCTTTTATTTCTACACTTACTGAAACTATCACAACTTGTGGACATTGATGCTGACACTTTACCTGGGCTGTTGTTTCTGGAGCAGATGACACTTACCTGAGCCATAGGGTATTAATCACAGTAATGTGTCTCCATTTTTCATCTTATTTCCAGTTAGCCTTTCTCATTTTGTTCTGATCATCTATCCACCCCAATGCTTAAACACCTCTAGAGTTCAGGTTCCATGACAGACCACTTCTTGGATTATAGTGTTTTTGTTCTTGTCCTATCTTTTTACTATAAGAATTAAAAATAAAACTCTCCTCTTTCCCTCTTCCCTGTCAGTGACAGGGCAGAATACCACCAGTTCTTCAGTTAACTTTCCTACTGCTCTTGCTTTGAGCTCAGCATCTCCCCCCAAAAGTTTGTTCAGCAGATTTCATGTCAGAGCTTTGCTGGACGGTGGCACTCTGTTATCTTTGTTTTATTTGGGCAAGGATCTACATGACAGGACCCCAGGCTGGGAGACCTAATGTGCAACCGCTGCATCCATCGCCCGATCAGAGCAGCCAGAGCAGACTGTGAGGTGCACAGTGAACACAGAACAAATGCCAAGGGCATTACTTCTATTTCTTCTTTTCATTTAACCACAAGGCAATGGCATTTTCAGTCTCTAAAAAGGCAAAGCACACCCTCCCTGAGGTGAGCTATGGAGCTGTTGATACTAATCAGCCCATGAGGAAGAATGCAAGGCCCAGAACAGCTGACAGAGTCTGAAAGCTCACACCTCCTTACACAAATGTCTGAAAGAAGTTCAACTTTTCTATGTTTCAATATTGCCTTGGATCTCTAATTTAAGCATTCCAACACCAGAATACCTTGACATGTAGAGAGGGAGAGAGAAAATTATCAAGAACACGTGGTAACATATGCTGCATTCTCAAATGCACCCTGGAAAACTCATTAAATATCCTTCAATCTTCTCTAATTATCCCAGTGGCCTACCAGGAGTTTCTTGTAACATCATAATAAAAAAGATATTTTTAACTGGCAAATATTCAAGCTTTCATCAACTTATTTAGGGGCAAGAATTCCATTTCTTGCTAAATAAAAAGACTTCATGTAAGGAAATTCAACATAAGGTAGCAAAGAGCTTTGATTATTATATTTCAGAGCCTGGGAGTCAAATGTAAAAGCTAAAAGAAAATTCTGTTCCTCTGTGGGAGAACACTCCGCAGAACAAAGACCTTTTACTACCCAGGACTTTTCTGAGTTTTAGATGTTGATTTTCCTCACTTTTCTTTTCAAGATCAGAATGTCTCTATTAGTGCCTTTTAGACAGAAATCTCACACAGAGAACTGAAAGGGCACCACAGACTGTAAAACATGACTTATTGTATAGATTACATGCATTGCAATTTATTTAATTATAAAGTTATTCCAGTTCATGCATATTTTGCATTAGCTAACAGTATCTGTTAAAAGCCCAAAAACTGAATAACAAAAGTGAGAAATGAGTCGATTATTTGCTTAAAGATCCTGCATTATTGAACTTTCATTTCTGAATGAGGGAAGAAAAAGACAAAAAAGAGGAACATGTAATTTTATGTGGTACCAAATATGTATAATATGTGTTTACATATCTGTACATACAAATGTGTATAAACAAAGGAAAGATACATAAACGTGTTCTAAGCTCTACGTTTCTATGTGTACATGGATGTAAGATATGTCAATAAAGACTTCTCCTGATTTTGTCGAGTCTATGGCTTAAGCATGTAAAATTTTCTAGTTTAATTAGAACTACGACATCAGAAGTAAATCATATGCAGAGGAAAATAGCAGGGCTTTATGGAAACTTCAAAATCCTGAATGAAAGTGACAATTCCAGTTAAATGCATAGATATATTTTAATTCTGTGTGACTGACTTACTGTATTTAAATTTAAATAGAATATGATAAGATACTAAATTCCTCTTTCCCCTAGGTAGGGGGGACTATTATCAAGCCTCTGAGTTATATTGTATTGTGAAGGTCAATAGTAAGAATGGTAATAATAGCAAAATTTTAGAGATTTACTTGTGCCAAACTTATCTCTCAGATGAAACATCAAATGTTTCTGTACATTATAAACCACAGGAAGCCTCCACTGTCCAAAGCTGCTTCCTGAGGAGTTTGTGTTGAATGAAAATATGACAGAGGATCCCTAATGATCACTGACTAAATTTAAGAAACTGACACAACTGTCAGCACATGTGAGATGGGTGTTGCTGGGACTGCCAAGGAAAATGTAGTCTTGGGAATGCTGACTATTTGTGGTGATGGCTCAGGTGGTGTAGCTGGGGAAAATGGACAGGGTGCAAGAGCATACCAAAGTGGTCCAGGACATTTGTTCCCAGAGAAAAGCAAAATCCATGGGAGTTACTGTACCCAAACACCTGCAATAAATCTGAGAGCCCTTGAAAAAGTCAAGGCATGTGGCAGGAGTAAAAAACAACAGGCTAATTAGTCCTAGCAGGGAGCCTTAGTATCTTTTTCACAGAGAGGAGTAGGTATCTACTAAAAGCTCAAAAAATTGACTAACAAAAGTTATTTTGTTATTTCTTCCCCTATGCAGTTCTTGGTAACAGTGAGAGGAGAAAGGTCCCTATATCCCTTCTTTGGAACAGAAGCCTTTTAGAGGAAAGACTGTTGGAGCTCTCAGCAGCTTATGTTGGAGAAAGCAAGAGAAAAGTGTCCACTCAAATGTAAATCCTTTCTGTGGCATCAAGAGGCTGACTTGGTTCCCAACCATGATCCAACTGAACTGAAGGGAAAGGTCTGCTTAATACAAGGAAACAAACAATAGAACTTTTCCAGTCTATTATGTTCAGGAGAATGTATTATTATGGTGTTAAAAACAAGCTCTGGAATTGCATACCTGAGTTGCTATGAAGCCTCGGAAAAGTAACTTAGCATTTCTGAGCACCACATTCCACATCTTTAAAATGTGTGTCAGAGCAGCATCGAAATCATGTTCAGAAAATAAAAAAGTAAATGCAAATAAAGTTTTCTCAAACATGTTTGGCAAAGAGCTAAGTCATTTTCAAAAGTTAGCAGTTGTTAAAACCAGCACTGTTGGCATAAAGCAGTAAATGAACAGGCATTAAAAATCACCCATGTCTCAATGAAAATAGGAATTTAGGTTAACAATGAAGAGGGACTCCCATGTTTGATGTCTTAATCTATAAATCAAGAAAATAAAATCACTATTTCAAATGCTTTCTCACCTTTAATAATTTCCGTCTTAATAAGAGAACAGATCCATAGGATATAGGTTAGCTTTTATAAAAGGGCAGAGATGGGGAAATAAAAACAAATAATGCAGCTCCTATTTTGATCACTCTATGTCTCCTCACATATTGATACTATGCTTGTAATTTCTGACATAAACATGCACACATATACTCCACTACCCTCTCAGACTTTTTTTTTAAATCGAATTTCCTTTTCCTAAAATTGTAATTTTAGATCCAACTGACTAACAATACTATTGTTATGATTTACATTCATTTTTAAAAGATACCTTTAAACATCTCCAAATCAACCCCTCTCAATACATCATGTTTTCCTGAGTATTCGCAAATACTTAATAGAAAACTGTGATATTTCATATTTTTTCCACAACTAACTCATAAATTCTGCCACCTCCTTTCATGATAAATGTCTGTGATTTTTTTTTTTACATGACACCCACTTATGAGGTCACTTGTTATAGATGTCTCATAAAAAATACCACTATGAACTTCTGGGAAGATGGCGGCATGAGCAGGGCAGCGGAAATCTCCTCCCAAAACCATATATATTTCTGAAAATACAACAAATACAACTATTCCTAAAAGAGAGACCAGAAGATACAACAGCCAGGCTACAGCTACATCTGCGAGAACTCAGAGCCTCATGAAGCGGGTAAGATACAAAGCCACAACCGGGCAGAACCCGAACACTTCCTCACCCCAGGGCACCTAGAGGAGGAAAAGATTCAGAGTGGGGAGGGAGTGGAAGCACAGGCCCGCCAAATAACCAGCCCTGGTGATCTGCGAGGGGAGCACTGACACACATCGTGTAATGTATCAGATATTAGAAAAACAGAAGCGCAGGATCTGAGACAGAGACCACAACCGGGCCCTCTCAGCTGGCTCCCCGGGACAAAAGAAAAGCACGCACTTTTAAAAAAAAGTCTTAAAGAGAGAAGGGCCCAACAGCAGAACTAAATCGTCCCAGCACACTCGGCACAGCGGGCTGGGAGTTTTGGGGAATTTCGGACCCCCTGGCAGGCAGCCAGGCAAAAGAGCCACACTGAGGCTTCCCACAGAGATCAGCAGCCTGCCGTTCATTCCCCCGCACCCAGCCAGAGCCGCAAAGGGTCCGGCAGAGCCGCCGCTGCTGCAAAACAGTGAAGGAGCAGCACCGCCCACAGCAACCTCACAGAATCATGTCCCGGCTGGCGCAAAGCGAAGCAGGAAGAGCCCCAGAACAAGATTTGGAAGGCACCAAGGGGACCAGAATGCACCCAACGTGACTGCAAACCTCCACAGTGCTATAGGCTAAGCTGAAGCAGCCCACACACAGGCAGCTTAGGGGATTATCCCAGAGACTGCCTCACGGTGTGCTGGAAAACAGCTCAGGCCCCTGAGAAGGTCAAGGAGAACAACAAGCAGGAAGGGACTTTGTTCTCCCAGCTGACAAACGTGGTGACTACCAGTGACCACTTCTATCGCCATGAAAAGACAGAGGAATATGGTACAGATAAAGCTTAGCCAGACATCCCCAGAGAAGGGGCCTGATGGGATAGACTTATACAAATTTCCTGAAAAAGAACTCAGAATAAAAGTCATAACTAATGATGGATCTACAGAGAAATAGGCAAGAACTAAGGGAAGAAGTGAGGAAAGACAATGCAGAAATCAGAGAAGCGATCGACGGGCTTAGGAGCAGACTGGATGAGGTGCAAGAGACTTTAAATGGAATAAAAATCAAGGAACAGGAATACAGAGAAGCTGAGACAGAGAGAGATAAAAGGATCTCTACGAATAAAAGAATATTAAGAGAACAGTGTGACCAATCCAAACGGAGCAATATTTGCATTATAGGAGTACAAGAAGAAAAAAAGAGAGAAAAAGGGATAGAAAGTGTCTTTGAAGAAATAATTGCTGAAAATGTCCCCAAGCTGGGGAAAGACATAGTTTCTCAGACCATGGAAGCCCACAGATCTCCCAACACAAGGGACCAAATGAAGACAACACCAAGACACATAATAATTAAAATGGCAATGATCAAAGATAAGGATAGAGTATTAAAGGAAGCTAGAGAGAGAAAAAAGATGACCTACAAAGGAAAACCCATCAGACTATCATCAGACTTCTCAACAGAAACCTTACAGGCCAGAAGAGAATGACATGACATACTTAATGTAATGAAACAGAAGGGCCTTGAACCAAGACTATTGTATCCAGCGTGATTATCATTTAAATTTGAGGGAGGGATTAAATAATTCCCAGACAAGTGAAAGCAGAAGGAGTCTGATTGCCATAAACCACCTCTACAGGATATCTTAAAGGAACTGCTCTAGATGGAAGCACTCCTAAGGCTAAAAAGATGTCACCAGAGAAAATAAAATCATAGCAAAGAACGCAGACCTCCCAAATACTAACGAAAGGCAAAAAGTAAAATCAACACTCGACAAAACAGTCAAAGGAAACATAAAAGAGTACAGAATAAAACACCTAGTATATAAAGAATGGAGGAGGAAGAATAAGAAGGGAGAGAAATAAAGAAACATCAGACTGTGTTTATAATAGCTTAACAAGAAAGTTAAGTTAGATGGTTAGGCAGTAAAGAAGATACCATTGAACTTTTGGTAACCACGAATCTAAAGCCAGCAATGGCAATAAATACATATCTATCGATAATCACCCTAAATGTAAATGGACTGAATGCACCAATCAAAAGACACAGAGTAATAGAATTGATAAAGAAGCAAGACCCATCTATATGCTGCATACAAGAAACTCACCTCAAACCCAAAGATACACACAGATTAAAGGTGAAGGGATGGAAAAAGATATTTCATGCAAACAATAAGGAGAAAAAAGCAGGTGTTGCAGTACTTGTATCAGACAAAATAGACTTCAAAATGTAGAAAGTAGCAAGAGATAAAGAAGGACATTACATAATGATAAAGGGGTCAGTCCAACAAGAGGATATAACCATTTTAAATATATATGCACCCAACACAGGAGCACCAGCATATGTGAAACAAATACTAACAGAATTAAAGGAGGACATAGAAAGCAATGCAGTCATTTTAGGAGACTTCAACACACCACTCATTCCAAAGGGCAGATCAACAAGACAGAAAATAAGTAAAGACACAGAGGCACTGAACAACACACTACAACAGATGGACCTAACAGACATCTACAGAACTCTACACCCAAACAAGCAGGATACACATTCTTCTCAAGTGCACATGGAACATTTTCCAGAATAGACCACATACTAGGCCACAAAAAGAAACTCGGTAAATTCAAAAATATTGAAATTGTACCAACCAACTTCTCAGATCACAAAGGTATAAAGCTAGAAGTAAATTGTACAAAGAAAACAAAAAGGCTCATAAATACATGGAGACTTAACAGCATGCTCCTAAATAATCAATGGATAAATGACTAAATTAAAACAGAGATCAAACAATATATGGAGACTAATGACAACAATAACACAAAGCTACAACTTCTGTGGGATGCAGCAAAGGCAGTTCTAAGAGGAAAGTATATTGCAATCCAGGCCTATTTAAAGAAGGAAGAACAATCCCAAATGAATAGTCTAAAGACACAATTATTGAAATTGGAAAAAGAACAAATGAGGCACAAAGTCACCAGAAGGAGGGACATAATAAAGATCACAGAAGAAATAAATGAAAGTGAGAAGAATAAAACAATAGAAAAAATCAATGAAACCAAGAGCTGGTTCTTTGAAAAAATAAAATACATAAACCCCTAGCTAGACTTATTAAGAGAAAAAGAGAAGCTACACAAACAGAATCAGAAATGAGAAAGCAATAATCACTACAAGACCCCACAGAAATACAAAGAATTATAAGAGAATAATATGAACATCTATATGCTAACAAACTTGAAAACCTAGAACTGGACAACGTCTTAGAAAAATACAACCTTCCAAGACTGACCAAGCAAGAAACAGAAAAAGTAAACAGACAAATCACCAGTAACAAAATTGAATCGGTAATCAAAAAACTACCCAAGAACAAAAACCCTGGCCCAGAAGGATTCACCTACTAATTCTACCAGATATACAGAGAAGAAATAATACCCATTCTCCTTAAAGTTTTCCAAAAAATAGAAGAGGAGGGAGTACTTCATTCTATGAAGCCAGCATCACTCTAATACCAAAAGCTGGCAAAGACCTCACCAAAATAGAAAATTACAGACCAATATGCATGTTGAATATAGATGCAAAAATACTCAACAAAATATTAGCAAACTGAATTCAAAAATACATCAAGAGGATCATACACCATGATAAAGTGGGATTCATCTCAGGGATGCAAGGATGGTACAACATTCAAAAATCCATCAACATCATCCACCACATCAACAAAAAGAAGAACAAAAACCACATGATCATCTCCATAGATGCTGAAAAAGCATTTGACAAAATTCAGCATCCATTCATAATAAAAACTCTCAACAAAATGTGTATAGAGGGCAAGTACCTCAATATCATAAAGGCCATATATGACAAACCCACAGCTAACATCATACTTAACAGCGAAAAGCTGAAAGCTTTTCATCTAAGATCGGGAACAAGACAGGGATGCCCACTCTCTCAGCTGTTATTCAACATAGTACTGGAGGTCCTAGCCATGGCAATCAGACAAAACAAAGAAATACAAGGCATCCTGACTGGTAAAAAAGTAGTCAAACTGTCACTATTTTCAGATGACATGATATTGTACATAAAAAACCCTAAGGACTCCACTCCAAAACTACTAGAACTAATATCTGAATTCAGCAAAGTTGCAGGATACAAAATTAACACACAGAAATCTGTTGTTTTTCTATACACTAACGATGAGCTAACAGAAAGAAAAATCAGGAAAACAATTCCATTCACAATTGCATCCAAAACAATAAAACACCTGGGAATAAACCTAATGAAGGAAGTGAAAGACCTATACTCTGAAAACTACAAGACACTCCTAAGAGAAATTAAAGAAGACACTAACAAATGGAAATTCATCCCATACTCTTGGCTAGGAAGAATAAATATTGTCAAAATGGCTATACTACCTAAAGCAATCTACAGATTCAATACAATCCCTATCAAAATACCAACAGCTTTCTTCAATGAACTGGAACAAATAGTTCTAAAATTCATATGGAACCACAAAAGACCCTGAATAGCCAAAGCAATCCTGAGAAGGAGGAATAAAACGGGGAATTACATTCCCTGACTTCAAGCCCTACTAAAAGCCACAGTAATCAAGACAATTTGGTATTGGCACAAAAACAGACCCACAGACCAGTGGAACAGAATAGAAAATCCAAACATTAACCCAAACATATACAGTCAATTAACATATGATAAAGGAGCCTTGGATATACAATGGGGAGATGACAGCCTCTTCAGCAGCTGGTGTTGGAAAAACTGGACAGCTACATGTAAGAGAATGAAACTGGACTACTGTCTAACCCCATACACAAAAGTAAACTCAAAATGGATCAAAGACCTGAATGTAAGTCAGGAAACCATAAAACTCTTAGAAAAAAACATAGGCAAAAATCTCTTGGACATAAACATGAGTGACTTCTTCATGAACATATCTTCCCGGGCAAGGGAAACAAAAGCAACAATGAACAAGTGGGACTATATCAAGCTGAAAAGCTTCTGTACAGCAAAGGACACCATGAATAGAACAAAAAGACATCCTACAGTTTGGGAGAATATATTCATAAATGACATGTCAGATAAGGGGTTGACATCCAAAATATATAAAGAACTCATGCACCTCAACAAACAAAAAGTAAATAACCCAATTAAGAAATGGGCAGAGGATATGAATAGACACTTCTCCAAAGAAGAAATCCAGATGGCCAACAGGCACATGAAAAGATGCTCCAGATCGCTAAACATCAGAGAAATGCAAATTAAAATCACAATGAGATATCACCTCACGCCAGTGAGGATGGCCAACATCCAAAACACAAACAACAATAAATGTTGGGGAGGGTGTGCAGAAAGGGGAACCCTCCTACACTGCTGGTTGGAATGCAAATTATTTCAACCATTTTGGAAATCAGTATGGAGGTTCCTCAAAAAACTAAAAATAGAAATACCATTTGACCCAGGAATCCCACTCCTAGGAATTTACCCTAATAATGCAGCCGCCCAGTTTGGAAAAGTCATATGCACCCCTATGTTCATCACATGTTTGGGACTAATCGTTACCAAAGGGAAAGGGACTGGGGAAGATGGTGGGAAGGGAAGGGATAAGAGGGAAAAGGGGGCATTACGATTAGCAGATGTAATGTTGGGGGAGCATGGGAAGGGCTGTACAAGTCAGAGAAGACAAGTAGTGATTCTACAGCATCTCACTACGCTGATGGACAGTGTCTGTAATGGGGTAGGTGGGGGGGACCTGATCAAGTGGGGCGTTTACAAACCATAATGTTGCACATGCAATTGTAGATAAATGATACCAAAAAAAAAACCCCACTATGCATTGAATTGTTATAACCGAGGCAAAGCAAGTGTGGCTTTCTTCAGGGATTTTTGTTATTTGTCTGGTTTTTGTTTTTTGACATATTGCCTACCTCTTTAACACATCTGACCTATCTGTGGCGTTCGGAGATATGATCACAAATAATGCATAAAACAGAAGTTAATTTTTTTCTACAAAGGGGTAAAATATGTCCTCTATTCTCACATTTCTAATAGTTTCCAAATATATTCATCATCACATCATCTAGGAAATGGGGCCAAACACTTACAGTGTACACCATAGTTTCTGGTATAAAGTCTTTGAAAAGAGGATAGTCAAAAATCAACTTCAAGAAAATGCTCTTTGGGTGCTTTCAAAAGCTAACTCCAGGAAGGCAGGAAGGGAGGGAGGGAGGCAGGGAGGGAGAGAGGATGGATTTCATTATTTTTAAAACTTTAGATCTTTTACAGATTATTAGATTTTATAGGGTAAACAAAATGACTGCTATTGTCCTGGACCGTTCTAATTTTTAATATTCTTAGCCCTATCCTGTAAGTACACAGCTGTTAGACTCTGCATCCTAAATTCTGGTCTAAACATTGTTTAGTTAGCAACATTGTGGCTGACGTTACCATTTCTTCCTTGTCAAGACCTTGATATGTGACTTATGGTGCCTAGACTACTAAATGAGTGTATAATCAACTCTTTCTTGGTCAGACAGTCACTGTGAGCAGGATATTCCCCCATTTTCCTTTTCTTTTATGTTGAATTTATCACAGAAAATGAAGCAAGCAGCTTTTCCTCATTTTAGTTTCCCCAAAACCTGACAGGAAAGAAAAGACAGCAGAAGAATTCAGGCGATGGGTCTTTTTTCTTTTCTACTATGTAATAGGGAAGATGTGCATTAGAAAGTCAAAAAGCACATTCATTATCAGTATGGAGAGTGTTGCCTTGGTTCTAAACAGCTTCGGGGTCCATAGGTATCTCAGCATGAGAACAGGAACTGCTAGAGCAGCCATGGTCTCTCTGCCTGTGAGGACCATCCTACCCACCTCCATTCCTTCTAGTTGACTTCCTCTTCATGGGTGAGCAGAAGAGGAAGGATGCAGACAAGAGAAGAGATCACTTTACTTTGGGGTACCACCCTACCTATTCAAGTGCCAATTCTCAGCCACTGAGTAAGTGCAGGGGTTTTATTATACTTTTCTGTTTCCTAGAACATTGAGAACTCTGACTTCATGACACCCAGTCTGTCACGTTTAACAAAGGCAGGATGTATTTGACACATGAAGAAAAAGCTGCTGTATCACAGGCCTACAACAAAGGGGTTGAACCAGTAATAAAATAACAAGTGTAAAATAAGATTAAATGAGACGTAAACACCTCTGTTAACATGACCTCAGCTCACTGCTACCTGTGGTCTGAAAAAAGCTTCATCAAAACTGGAAACGATTCCACGGTTCAAACACAAGTGTACTGCCCCCAGAATGAAAAAGAGAAACAAAAAACCTTAATTAAGGTTCAATCACTGGGATCCATATTAGCAAAAAGCAATTGCTCCATGCAGCATTATTTACTTATTTATTTTTAATTTTTATTTTGCTATTATTAATGTACAATTACATGAGCAACATTAGGGTTCCTAGACTCCCACTATTATGAAGTCCCCACCACATACCCCATTACAGTCACTGTCCATCAGTGTAGTGAGATGCTATAGAATCACTGTTTGTCTTCTCTGTGCTATACTGCCTTGCCCATATCGCCCCACCCCCGCTACATTATGTGTGCTAATTATAATAGAACTTTTTGCCCTGTATCCCTCCCTTCCCACCCATCTTCAACAGTCTCTTTCCCTTTGGTAACTGTTAGCCCATTCTTGGGTTCTGTGAGTCAGCTCCTGTTTTATTCCTTCAGTTTTTTCTTTGTTCTTATACTCCACAGATGAGTGAAATCATTTGATACTTGTCTTTCTCCACCTGGCTTATTTAACTGAGCATAATACCCTCTAGCTTCATCCATGTTGTTGCAAATGGTAAGATTAGTTTTCTTCTTATAGCTGATTAATATTCCATTGTGGATATGTACCATTTCTTTATCCATTCATCTACTGATGGACACTTAGGTTGCTTCCATTTCTTGGCTATTGTAAATAGTGCTGCGATAAACACAGGGGTGCATATGTCTTTTCCAAACTGGACTGCTGCATTCTTAGGGTAAATTCCTAAGAGTGGAATTCCTGGGTCAAATGATATTTCCATTTTGAGTTTTTTGAGGAAGCTCCATACTACTTTCCAAAATGGTTGAACTAATTTATATTCCCCCCACCAGTGTAAGAGGGTTCCCCTTTCTCCAAATCCTCACCAACATTTGTTGTTGTTTGTCTTTTGGATGGCGGCCATCCTAACTGGTGTGAGGTGATATCTCATTGTGGTTTTAATTTTCCACTAGACTCCCACTATTATGAAGTCCCCACCTCTGATGATTAGTGATGTGGAGCATCTTTTCATGTGCCTGTTGGCCATCTGAAATTCTTCTTTGGAGAAGTATCTGTTCGGCTCCTCTCCCAACTTTTTAATTGACTTATTTGCTTTATGTTTGTTGAGGTGCATGAGCTCTTTGTATAATTTGGATGTCAACCCCTTATCTGACATGTCATTTATGAATATATTCTCCCATACTGTAGGATGTCTTTTTGTTCTATTGATGGTGTCCTTTGCTGTACAGAAGGTTTTCAGCTTGATATAGTCCCACTTGTTCATTTTTGCTTTTGTTTCCCTTGCCAGGGGAGATATGTTCATGAAGAAGTTGCTCATGTTTATGTCCAAGAGATTTGGCTATGTTTTTTTCTAAGAGTTTTATGGTTTCATGACTTAATTCAGGTCTTTGATCCATTTTGAGTTTACTTTTGTGTGTGGGGTTAGACAATAATCCAGTTTCATTCTCTTACATGTAGCTGTCCAGTTTTGCCAACACGAGCTGTTGAAGAGGCTGTCATTTCCCCACTGTATATCCATGGTTCCTTTATCATATATTAATTGACCATATATGGTTGGATTTATATCTGGGCTCTCTAGTCTGTTCCATTGGTCTATGGTCTGTTCTTGTGCCAGTACCAAACTGTCATGATTACTGTGGCTTTGTAGTAGAGCTTGAAGCGAACTTTCCCCCATTTTATTTTTCTTTCTTAATATTGCTTTAGCTATTCGGGGTCTTTTGTGGTTCCATATGAATTTTAGAACTATTTTCTCTAGTTCATTGAAGAATGCTGTAGGTATTTTGATAGGGATTGCATTGAATCTGTAGATTGCTTGAGGCAGGCTGGCCATTTTGACAATATTAATTCTTCCTATCCATGAGCACGAGAGTGTGTTTCTTTTATTGGTATCTTTTTTAATTTCTCTCATGAGTGTCTTGCAGTTTTCAGAGTATAGGTCTTTCACTTCCTTGGTTAGGTTTATTCCTAGGTATTTTATTTTTTGGATGCAATTCTGAATGGAATTGTTTTCCTGGTTTCTCTTTCTGCTAGTTCACCATTAGTGCATAGACATTCAACAGATTTCTTGTGAATGTCTATTTATTGTGTATGCCACAACTTTAGTGAATTCAGATATTAGATCTAGGAGTTTTGGAGTGGAATCTTTAGGGTTTTTTATGTACAATATCATGTCATCTGCAAACAGGGACAGTTTGACTTCTTCCTTACCAATCTGGATGCCTTTTATTTCTTTGTATTGTCTGATTGCTGTGGCTAGGACTCTAGAACTATGTTGAATAGAAGTGGGGAGAGCGGGCATCCTTGTCTTTTAACCAGTCTTAAAGGAAAAGCTTACAGCTTCTTGCTGTTAAGTATAATGTGGGCTGTGGGTTTGTCATATATTGCCTTTATTATGTTGAGGTACTAGCCCTCTATACCCATTTTGTTGAGAGTTTTTATCATGAATGCATGTTGAATTTTTTGAATGCATTTTCAGCATCTATGAAGATGATCATGTGGGTTTTGTCCTTTTGGTTGATGTGGTGGATGATGTTGATGGATTTTCTAATGTTGTACCATCCTTGCATTCCTGGAATGAATTGGACTTGATCATGATGGATAATCTTTTTGATGTATTTTTGAATTTGTTTGCTAATATTTTGTTGAGTATTTTTGCATCTATGTTCATCAGGTATATTGGCTGTAATTTCCTTTTTTTTGTGTTGTCTTTGTGTGGTTTTGGTATTAGAGTGATGTTGGCCTCGTAAAATGAGTTTGGGAGTATTCCCTCTTCTGTAAATATTTGATAAAATTCAGCAGTGAAACCATCTGGTCCTGGAGTTTTGTTCTCAGGTTGGTTTTTGATTACCAATTCAATTTCTTTGCTGTTAATTGGTCTATTCAGATTTTCTGTTTCTTCCTGGGTCAGCCTAGGAAGGTTGTATTTTTCTAGAACGTTATCCACTTCTTCTAGGTTATCCATTTTGTTAGCATATAATTTTTTATAATATTCTCTTATAATCCTTTGTATTTCTGTGGTGTCCGTAGTGATTTTTCCTTTCTCATTTCTGATTCTGTTTGAGTAGACTCTCTTTTCTTCTTGATTAATCTCGCTATGGGTTTATATACTTTGTTTATTTTCTCAAAGAACCAGTACCTGCTTTCACTGATTCCATTGTTTTATTCTTCTCAATTTTATTTATTTCTGCTTTAATCTTTATTATGCCCCTCCTTCTATTGACTTTGGGCCTCATTTGTTCTTCCTTTTCTAGTTTCATTAATTGAGAGTTTAGACTGTTTATTTGGGATTGTTCTTCTTTCCTGAGATAGGCCTGTAGTGCAATATATTTCCCTCTTAGCATGGCCTTCACAGAGTCCCACAGATTTTTATGGTGTTGAATTATTGTTTTCATTTGTCTCCATATATTGCTTGATATCTTTTTTTATTTGGTCATTGATCCATTGATTATTTAGGAGCATGTTATTACACCTCCATGTGTTTGTGGGCTTTTTTATTTTCTTTGAGAAATTTATTTCTAGTTTCATACTTTTGTGATCTGAAAAGCTGGATGGTACAATTTCAGTCTTTTTTAATTTACTGAGGCTCTTTTTGTGGCCTAGTATATGATCAATTCTTGAAAATCTTCCATGTGCACTTGAGAACAATGTGTATCCTGTTGCTTTTGGATGGAGTGTTCTGTAGATGTCCATTAGCTCCATCTGTTCTAATATGTTGTTCAGTGCCTCTGTCTCTTTATTTATTTTCTGTCTGGTTGTTCTGTCCTTTGGAGGGAGTGGTGTGTTGAAGTCTCCCAAAATGAATGCATTGCATTCTATTTCCCATTTTAATTCTGTTAGTATTTGCTTCACACATGTAGATGATCCTGTGTTGGGTGCATAGATGTTTATAATAGTTATATCCTGTTGTTGGACTGACTCTTTTATCATTATGTAATGTCCTTTGTCTCTTGTGACTTTGTTTTGAAGTCTATTTTGTCTGATAAAAATACTGCAACTCCTGCTTTTTTCTCCCTATTCATTGCATGAAATATCTTTTTCCATTCCTTTACTTTCAGTCTGTGTATATCTTTGGGTTTGAAGTGAGTCTCTTGTAGACAGCATATAGATGGCTCTTGTTTTTTATCCATTCAGTGACTCTACGTCTTTTGATTGGTGCATTCAGACCATTTACATTTAGGGGGATTATCGATAGGTATGTTCTTATTGCCATTGCAGGCTTTAGATTTGTGGCTACCAAAGGTTCAAGGGTAATTCCCTTACTATCAAACAGTCTAATTTAATTCACTTCATATGCAATTACAAACACAACCTAAAGGTTCCCTTTTTTTTTTTGTCCTCCTTTTTCTTCCGCCTTCATTCTTTGTATGTTGTGAATCATATTCTGTACTCTTTGTCTATCCCTTGGGTGACATCTATTTAGTCTCATAAATACTTCCATCTATAGGTATCCCTCCAAAATGCACTGTAGAGGTGGTTTGTGGGAGGTAAATTCTCTCAGCTTTTGCTTATCTGAAAATTGTTTAATCTCTCCTTCAAATTTAGATGATATTCTTGCCAGGTATAGTATTCTTAGTTCAAGGCCCTTCTTCTTCATTGCATTAAATATATCATGCCACTCTCTTCTGGCCTGTAAGGTTTCTGTTGAGAAATCTGATGATAGCGTGATGGGTTTTCCTTTGTATGTGATCTTTTTTTCTTTCTAGCTGCTTTTAAAAGACTGTCTTTATCTTGATCTTTGCCATTTTAATTATTATATGTCTTGATGCTGTCTTCTTTGGGTACATTGTGTTGGGAGATCTGTGCATCTCCATAGCTTGAGAGACTGTCTCCTTCCCCAAATTGGGGACGTTTCTAGCAATTACCTCTTCAGTGACACTTTCTATCCCTTTTTCTCTCTCTTCTTCTTCTGTTACCCCTATAATGAGAATATTGTTCTGTTTGGATCGGTCGCACAGTTCTCTCAATATTCTTTCATTCTTTGAGATTCTGTTTTCACTCTGTGCCTCATCTACTTTGTTTTCCTCTTCTCTAATTTCTATTCCATTTACTGTGTCTTCTACTATATCTAATCTGCTTTTAAATACCTCCATTGTATGTTTAATTTCAGATATGGAATTTCTTAATGGTGGAATCTCCATCTTAAATTCATTCTTGAGTTCTTGAATATTTTTCTGTACCTCCATATCATGTTTATGATTTTTATTTTGAACTCTCTTTCAGGAAGATTGGTGACTTCAGTTTCATTTGGCCCTTTTTCTGGGGTTTGTGATATTTTGGTCTGTATCGTGTTGTCATTTCATATTTCTGTATGGTGCCCTCTATTGCCCAGAAGCTTCAGTCTCTGGAGCTGTTCAGCCCCTAGAGTGTGGTTCAGGGTCTTAGGGGAGCAGAGGTGGTGCCTTGGGCGAGGAAAGATCTGTTTCCTGATTCCTGTCTGCCCTGCCTGTCTCCAGTATCACAGCCAGCAGGCCGAGCACCAAGGCGTAAGCCTCTGTGCTTGGCATCTCTAGCTGTTGTAGGTGACGCCTCTCTCTGGCTGGTCTGACACCAGAACAGTGACTGCCGTTTTGTGAGCCAGTGCTGTCAGGCCAGGAGGAAGGCTCAGCAGGCTGTGTATCACAGTGGGGGGCCTCTGAGCTGAGTAGCTGCCAGGGGGATGGAGCTCCTGAAGCTCCCCACATTTCCAATCTGCTGGGCAGAGCACCCCAGACAACCTTGCCCTCCAACCCCTTCTCTCTCACACCAAGCTCCGTGCAAACCCTGCACCTTCAGTAGGTCTCTCGCTGTTAGGAAGCCTCTCAGACCGTCTGCCTTTCCCTTGTCTCAGAGTGGTTGGATGTGGATCCTGTCCTCCACAAATGGCCAGAATCTCTCAAGCACTCCACCTGTCCCAGCTCCGCATCCTCCAGAGCACCATACAAATGTAGATTTCTTCTTGCACAGCAGATCTCCAGGGCTAGGTGTTCAGCAGTCCCAGGCTTCCACCCCCTCCCCACTCCATTTCTCTTCCTCCCACCAGTGAGCTGGGGTTGCGGAAAGGCTCAGGTCCCGCTGAATCAAGGCTTTTGTAGGTTACCCTATTTTGTGAGGTCTGCTCTGTTCGTGAGTTCTGCATGCAGTCTGGTGCAGCCCTCCTTCCTGTTGCTGTTCTAGGGCTAGTTGTATTCATTATATTTTCACACTATCTGTGGTTTTGGGAGAAGTTCTCTGTCTCACTAATCACACCACCATCCTGAATCTCTCCAGCATTATTTATTTTTATCAAGCGAAACCCAGTGACTGTGTCCTTCCTGGTGAGCTTAGCTTGTTCCAATGCTTTATTTGGCACACAGTCATTTGAACAGTCACATGAGGTGTGTTCTCTTTCTCCTAAAAGGCGGTCCGCTCTCATCCATGTCAAAGTATACATTGTCCTCATCAGTAATATGAAATGCTATTCAGTCATAGTGATTAACCATGGTCATACTCCATCATACTCTATTGCACCAGAACCTTTCTTCATTTTTGTGAGCCAGGTCCACCCATATTGCTCTTGCCCTACTAACTTCACACTCACAAATGTAGCAGATGCAAGCATGACATTAATGACGGCCAATTTTTTCCTTGGATTGCACAGATGGCTGAGTTATTTTTATTCATGAGGAAGCCTCAAATTTCATATTTGTAATCGGATAAGAATCCTCTATCATAAATGGATCATCAGATTGCTGCTTATATATTCATAAATTTAATATGGTTCTTTCCAATAAATTTTTTTAAAGAAATTTGAATGGAAAGTTCTATGTTCCCTTTCTCTTGACTTAGCTATTTTATTAAGACTACCTTCCTAGTTATTAGAATTAAGGAATCTCAAATGCACACTACACTATTATTAACTATAGTTACATTGCTATGTTAGATCTCCAAAACTTACACTGCATAACTGAAACTTTTTACCCTTTGACCAACACCTCCCTCTCCTCCACCCCACCAGCCATGGTGAGCATCACTGTGCTCTCTGCTTTTATGAGTTTGTGTTCAACTTTTTTAGATTTCACATATAAGTGAAATTAGGCAGTGTTTGTCTTTCTGTATCTGGCCAATTTCACTTAGCATGTCTTCCAGGTTCATTGATATTGCAAATAACAGAGTAGATTTTAAGTGTTCTAACCACACACCAAAGAAAATGTAACTGGGACATGATGGGTATGTTAATTAGCTTGATCATAGTAATCATTTCATAGTGTATATGTATATCAAAACATCATCTTAAATATATACTATTTTTATTTCCAAAAAGAAACAACCTCCTCTAAAGGGTGTGTTGTATTTTATACTTCCCAAATGAGAGTCTTATCCTGCATTAATACAACCAAGAAGAACTAAAACAATATATAGGGGAAGTTTTATATTTTTGTTAAGATGAACTTACTATTTAATGTGTGCTTCTCAGAGTTCTAAATAATTCATCTTTCTCTCTCTCTCTGAGGTTAGGTGTTAATATTGTCTCAATTTTAAAGATATGAAACTGAGGCTTACAGTGGTTAACTTGAGGTTGAATTCCATTTAATTCACCTAAATTTGAACCTCAGTAGTAACATTTACTTGTTGGGTAACTTTGGGGGAAAATACCTAAACTCTCTGAGCTTTAAGTTTCCTTTTCTGTAAATATGAAATAAAAATAACTACCCATAAATGCTGCTGTGAGAATAAAATGATATAATATCTGCAATATGTCTGGGACATAACATGTACCAAATAGGTGATAAATATAATGTTCATAATAGTTGCAGAGGGACCTAACATGGGATACATTGTATGTGAGTGGCTCTGCATTTATCTACACCACACCAATTACCATTTTCAATGGCCCATTCTCCTTGCAGAACAAGCTCTGTATAGAACTGTCTCTCAAGCTTCAAATGTACCCATTTATCAGTATCTCATGATCAGGAGGTGAGATCAGTGCCTTACTCACTCCCAAATATGGCTTCCAGAAAACTGTTTTCCATATTAAAAATAAAAGAAACCTACCAAAAACTTTGCTCCTCCTTCAAGGCATATACATCCAGTTATACCACTTTACCCTCTTTTCAGCACAGTTTCATATTAATCTTCCAGTTATTCATGCCCTTTTCTATAGTATCTGGCTTAGTACCTTCTTTATCATCATCTTCTATGATCCCACGGTATTTGATTTTTTTTTTCTCAAGACTTCACTATCAACAATTTTACCTATTCATTTTAGTAACATTCTCATCCACTGTATTTCATTAGAACATTCAGACTCCATTCCTGAAACCAACAACTCTCATATCCCCCTCACTGACTGTAGCTTCCAATCCTTTACATGCAAAGTTATTGAAACTTATAAGGCCTTCAATTTTGGCCCTGTTACCCTGACTCATTAGCCTGTCCCTGGCTTTATTTCCTCCCTTGCTCATTGTATATTCCATGTGTCGCCACCATGGTCGCTCTCTTGCAAACACCCTTAACTCTCTGACATGTGTCTCATCCCCACAGTCCTATCTCACAATCCCAAATTGAGTGTTAGTGGAGAAATTACAATTGCGCAGATTGTTTTCACTATAAATTCATGATCACTGACCACAAGTGAATCCTTGATGTTGTCAGGCCACCTTGCTAGGTTTCTTTAGACATCTTTTATTTCATAATCCTTATCAACTACCTAATACTTTTGCTACTCTCCTTGAACCTTCACTCTCCTCCACCCCCCTCAGTCTCAATACATTGTCCTTTCTTCATAACTGACAGAAAAAGAAAATCATCAAACTGGCTTCTTCAGTTCCCTGCACCAATCTCCAAGCCTGCCTGCATTTACACCAATCTTGTCTTTCTCTTGTATTTTTAAAGGGGAGGGGTAACCTCATCCAACTTCTCAAAAACTGCTTCTTGAGTGTACATCAATATTTCTCTGTACCCATCTTCTCCAGAATCTTACTCTATTATTATAGACGTTCATCACCCAATCTTAAACTTTTCTCTCTCTATGGATTACTTTCCATCCCTATTTAAATGTGATCTTGCCTCCCCTTGCAGCCACTTCCAAAACAGAACAAAACCCATTCTTAAACTTTTACCTTGCCAGCCTTATTTCTAACAGATTTTCCAGCCAAACTTCTTAGAAAAAATATTACTTAACAGGATCCTTCTGTATTCTTAACATCTTCCAGGCTTCTCTCCTAATCCCAAATTGGCTTCCCAGAGCTACACCACAAAATCCACTCCACATTTCGTGCATTTTAAAATTCAGTGTATATAGTTCAATCCTGGTCTAATATAATTTTCTATGGGCATTTGACAGGTCTGCTTATTTTCACCTTATTAAAAATCTTTCCCTGTTGCCTCTACCCCCTTAGGCCATTTCATTTCTACCTCATCCTTCACCAAACATCTGAATGTTCATGATACTTTGTCCTGAGATCTCTTTTCTCAGTTAGTATTATATTATCTTTTTCTGTGATCACATCCATTCCTACACAGTGAAAGGAAATTAAATGTCACAAATAGAGAAACAATTGTAGGCTATGGGTTCTGTGGTTGAAGGTAAGAATCAAAACCCCAAAGCTAAAAGCTGCTCTTGCAGAGGGATTCAGACATAGCTGCTCAGTGCTTTTTTACGAATGGTCCACTCCTGTGAGGTATTTGCATTTAAAAAATCATTCTCTGAACATTAAATGTGATTTCATGTTTGAGTTTACTAGGTGAAAGCTCTAAATCTACTTTTCAGATAAGATTCAAAATATCCCCAAATAGCTGATAATACTTCAAAGCCATTTAACATGAGGCCTCATTCTGGAGATAAAGATATCTTATTACACTCAGTAACAAAAGAACTTGGAGAGTTCAAATCCATCAAATACCTGAGGATTACCATAATCATCCAGCTTTCTGACTTACAAATTTTGGAAAACTGCATAAAACCTTAACAGTAATTTTAAGAGTCATGAGTGTATATATAAAGTAGGAAGAGAATGGAAACAAAACAAATGCCTTTCAATTCTGCTCCTTTTAAAAATGTTTTCCTGCCCCAAATTCTTAATTTCATAAATTTATTTTTTCAAACTAATGAATGGCTCAGGTAATTAGAGAAACCAATTTGGAAATAATTATATAATGCCCAATGACTCCCATTTTTCAAAAGATGAAATATGCGTTTAAAAAATAATATATAGCTGAGGATATTTTTCCATGTTGAATTTCAGAAACCTGTGCCCAAATAAAAGGAAAGGGGAAGTTTGAATTCAACAAAAGTGTCCTTTCCAGTGAGTTGACTTTATCTTTGCTAAAAATTTAGTTACTATGGTATTTTTGTTGAAAGAAGCCACTTCTGCTGTGAACCGTATCTTTGTGTGAAGTCTAGATATGACTTGAAAGGAACATGTATTCAGATCAATAGTTCTCAGTCCTAATTTCAACTATACTGTCTTTTGCTAGTAGGAGAAGCTTAGGGTTGCTAAGAGACTTCATCAAAGGTTCATAAGATATTAAAGTTTGAAGCACACATTCAAGTCCTCCAACTTAACATCTTCTCTAATATTTACAACCCATCTCAACTTGGGCACTTGCAATGAAGAGCTCTCTACTTTGTAAGAAGCAAAGAATCAATTGCCTACTTTATCAATTGCCCATTATGTCCTAGAAACTTTGTTGAAAGATTCCACATGGGTTATAACAACAGAGTTTCTAAATAATCTTAATTTCATGGATGATAAATATGAGGCTCAGGAAGGTTGCTGTGCTCACCCAGTGCTTTACTGCAGTTAATAAGAGGTTGTGTCATGATGACCTACCTGATCCTGGGCCTATCTCATCACCTTCTAAAGCCAACATTCCTTCCACAATGCCACTTTGTGCTTTTGGGTAGTTTGAGTTGTATAAGTTCATGCTAGAATAGATTCAAGTTTGTTTTTATGTGACCATCACCTATTGATTTAATTCTCTCTGATGAAGCAACTTAAAATATTTCTTGTCTTTTAAGTCATAATAGTCAAGAATAACAAGCATATCAACAATTTATTGAAGGTTTATTTCATATCTGACACATTACTATGTTCTTTATAGTTTGGACTGCCTAGGTTATCTTTCATGAACCCCTGTATGTATTCAAGTTGTCATATTATTTATCTTTCAATTTAGAAGAACTTTCTGAATAATCATGTTTATATGGTTTCTACACTGCTTTTTAAATTCACATCCTTAAGTGATTGCAATTGTTAGAACAAGACAACAGGCCCCAAATGGAGTTTCTTATACTAAGCCCCATACCACCAAACTGAGATTTAATTTCAGCTTTGGCTTTCCCAGAAATGGAATCTTAAACCAATCAGGAATCAGCTGATCAGCCCAACTTAGCTAATCTGCCTGACAGACCCCTGCCATCCCTTAAAGGAAAATAACTTTGCAATAACCAACCCAATTTTTGCCAGTATAAACTCCTTATTTCCACTCCCTTCTGCCTTTAAAGTCTTTCATTTATACAACTCCTTGGATTTCCTTTATGTCTGCTAGATTGGTTGCTGCCTGATTCACATCAGTTTTTGCTCAAATAAACTTACAATTTTTAATATGTCTTCATTTATCTTTTAATAGAATCTAACATCTACTTTCACAAATTTACTGGAATTACTTTATCAAACTTATTACTGATGTCACAAATCAGTTAATTCAAATTTGTTATTCTGTACTTTTGTTAATGTTTTAAAATACTTGGCACTCATACTCATTTGTGTGTTTATTTTAAAGTAGTTTTCGATCCTTTGATAATAAAAAAATGGAGAGGTAGCAAATTTCAGGTGGAACATTCAGGGAGAAAGAAAATAATGATCAATGGGTTGTGCATAGGACCATTATATCAATGAGGTATCCTCAAATCAAGGACTGTCTTGAAGAGGCAATGATTCATATGTTCTAATAATCTCTGTACTATTTTTATTTATTATTTATTAAGGGCTTAAGAAATTAGAAGACAGAATTGATAAAATGGATATTGTCTCTCTGGTTAAATACTGAGAGTTTTTTCTAAGATGGCTGTGAAACAAACCAGTGCAAAACAATCCAGGTGATGTGTGTGATACACATCTGCCACAAGTGATGAAACAGCTTTCTGGCACCAAGCCTGAATCCTGATGTGGTACTGGATGTCCTCAACTCTCAGTGTGTGCTCTTCTGTTTCTTCCTTTTACAAACACATACATGCATTTTCCTTTGACATTATTAACCTTGGCATAGAAATATGGCCCTAATTTTATTTTCACAATGCCATCTTTAAAAGGCAATGTTTTCTACTTTGGGACACCTCTAAAAAAACTGTCATTCCCAGAAAATATGTAGTTGTTTAACATTAGCAGCCTTCCTTATTGCCGGGGAACTGAAATATTCAACACAATGAAGATTGTTGATATCTGAGTTTTAGCGTGGAATCCAGAAAATATGAGTTATTTTTGTCTTGTCCTGTCTGACTTTACCACAACAGATGTCATTTTGGTATATAATGGTATGGCGCAAATTACCTTAAAAGTGAAACAGCATATATTTCAGGAATCATACAAAAATGCAGGATTTGTATCTAAACTAAACTGAAAGATGTATTCATTGCAGGATTTTGTTAAAGTATAAAAATATTTGAGAAGCACTTTCAGAATAAAGGAGTAAGTACCTCCAAAAATCTGCTTTTACATAAAAACCACAAGAACAGTATCAAGTATTGTCTATATCAACTTCTTCAAACTCTGGACATTAACCAAAGTCTTATAATAATCCAAGTAGGGTTTATTCAAGAAAAACAGCTGAACCTCAGAAATAACAAAGCTTGGTGGTATTTTAACTTCTCCTATTCCTACTTTACTCTTTCCCCAGCTCCTTAGCCTTAAAGATCAGTAACATTGCAACCATTATTATCTGTGAATACTAGCAGCCTAGCATCTAGTATTTCCCTCAGCTGAGAAGGAACATAATGTATCTGGAACTCTCCAACAAGTGCCAAATCAGAAGAAATTCCATTATTTGAGATACATGGCAGTTCCCTGGCAAAGCCTTATTCTCAGATTATGTCTTTATATGACTTGACTCAGATCTCACTCAGTATAAGAAAAGCCTTATATTCAGGGTGAATGTTGGAAAAACTCAGAGACAATTGTTTAACAAGGTACATGTCTGAGATGGTGAAACTGGCTTGGATTATAACAGGTTAACAAAGTTTACAAAGGATGGTCTGGAGAATAAATTGCCCATAGGGAACTTTGAAAGTTTCTGACATATTCCTGGAGATCTAAAACGACACACAAAAGTACACGGTTGTTCACATGTCCAAAAAAGACCTCAGAATGCTCTGATTTCTCATTTGTTGACTGTGAGGCTCTTCACAAGGAAGAAATAAAGATTAAGGCAGAGTTGTAAACTGTTAAAGTGTTAAAGCATGCCCCAACACATACACAGACCTCTGCCACAAAGACTGGTAGATTTATTGGTTCAAAAACTAAAAGGAATCTATGTCCAATTATTAGATGAATAATACTAAACTAAGTGGGCAGAGATATCAGCTAGCCACATTTGACCAAGAACAAATCTTTATAGAATCATTCCATAAAAGTTACTAAGCAAACAAACAGCAACAACAGAAACACAGAATTCTGGGGAGGAAGTAGAAACTCTGACTTCCAGATTTATTATGTTATCTTCTTTTAAAAGTCTAGCTTTGAACAACAAAAATTTGAAAACTACAAAGATACAGAATAAGATGTCTTATGCCCAGGAGTAAAAAAATCAGTCAAGAGTAGTTATCACTGAGAAAGTCCAGAGATTGGACTTATTAAGCAAAAAATTTAAATAGCTTTTATAAATATGTTCAAAGAAACCAAGAAAACATGTCTAAAATATTTAAAAAGTAGGAAAATGATCTATCTCCAGATGACAAAAAATAAAAAAGTCCTCAGGTTTTCAAGAACACCAACTTATGCATAATGGCAGTACCAGAAGAAACAACGAGAGAGAAAGAAGCACAAAAGATATGTTCAAAGGAATAATGGCTGAAACCTACTAACATAGGTAAAAATACTATTTGTGCATACAAGAATCTCAGTAAAATAAATTCAAAGAGATCAACACCGAGATATATCATAGTCAAATTACTGAAAGTCTAAGACAAAGAAAGAAATGTAAAAGGAAAAACTAAACAGACCAATCACCAGCAATGAAATTGAATCGGTAATCAAAAAACTACCCAAGAACAAAACCACAGGGCCAGAGGGACTCACCTCTTAATTCTACCAGACATATAGAGAAGAAATAATACCCATTCTCCTTAAAGTTTTCCAAAATATACAAGAGGAGGGACTACTTCCAAACTCATTCCATAAAGCCAGCATCACTCTAATACCAAAACCTGGCAAAGACATCACCACAAAAGAAAATTACAGACCAATATCCCTGATGAACATGATGCAAAAATACTCAACAAAATATTAGCAAACCAAATTCAAAAATACATCAAGAGGATCATACACCATGATCAAGTGGGATTCATCCCAGGGATGCAAGGATGGTACAACATTCAAAAATCCATCAACATCATCCACCACATCAACAAAAAGAAGAACAAAAACCACATGATCATCTCCATAGATGCTGAAAAAGCATTTGACAAAATTCAGCATCCATTCATGATTAAAACTCTCAACAAAATGGGTATAGAGGCAAGTACCCCAACATCATAAAGGCCATATATGACAAACCCACAGCTAACATCATACTTAACAGCGAGTAGCTGAAAGCTTTTCATCTAAGATCAGGAACAAGACAGGGATGCCCACTCTCTCCACTGTTATTCAACATAGCACTGGAGGTCCTAGCCACAGCAATCAGAAAAAACAAAGACATACAAAGCATCCAGATTGGTAAAGAAGTAGTCAAATTGTCACTATTTGCAGATGACATGATATTGTACATAAAAAACCCTAAAGACTCCACTCCAAAACTACTAGAACTAATATCTGAATTCAGCAAAGTTGCAGGATACAAAATTAACACACAGAAATCTGTTGCTTTCCTATACACTAATGATGAGCTAACAGAAAGAGAAATCAGGAAAACAGTTCCATTCACAACTGCATCAAAAAGAATAAAACACCTAGGAATAAACCTAATGAAGGAAGTGAAAGACCTATACCTGGGAACTATAAGACACTCCTAAGAGAAATTAAAGAAGACACTAACAAATGGAAATTCATCCCATACTCTTGGCTAGGAAGAATAAATATTTTCAAAATGGCTATATTACCTAAAGCAATCTACAGAGTCAATTCAATCCCTATCAAACTAACAACAGCTTTCTTCAATGAACTGGAACAAATAATTCTAAAATTCATATGGAACCACAAAAGACCCCGAATAGCCAAATCAATCCTGAGAAGGAGGAATAAAACAGGGGGAATTATGCTCCATGACTTCAAGCTCTACTACAAAGCCACAGTAATCAAGACGATTTGGTATTGGCACAAAAACAGACCCACAGACCAGTGGAACAAAATAGAAAATCCAAACATTAACCCAAACACATACAGTCAATTAATATATGATAAAGGAGCCTTGGATATACAATGGGGAGATGACAGCCTCTTCAGCAGCTGGTGTTGGAAAAACTGGACAGCTATATGTAAGAGAATGAAACTGGACTACTGTCTAACCCCATACACAAAAGTAAACTCAAAATGGATCAAAGACCTTAATGTAAGTCATGAAACCATAAAACTCTTAGAAAAAAACATAGGCAGAAATCTCTTGGACATAAACATGAGTGACTTCTTCATGAACATATCTCCCTGGGCAAGGGAAACAAAAGCAAAAATGAACAAGTGGGACTATATCAAGCTGAAAAGTTTCTGTACAGCAAAGGACACCATCAGTACAACAAAAAGACATCCTACACTATGGGAGAATATATGCATAAGTGACATATCCGATAAGGGGTTGACATTCAAAATATATAAAGAACTCACGCACCTCAACAAACAAAAAGCAAATAATCCAATTAAGAAATGGGCAGAGGACATGAATAGACACTTCTTTAAAGAAGAAGAAATCCAGATGGCCAACAGGCACATGAAAAGATGCTCCACATGGCTCATCATCAGAGAAATGCAGATTAAAACCACAATGTGGTATCACCTCATACCAGTAAGGATGGCCAACATCCAAAACACAAACACAAACAACAACAAATGTTGGCGAGGATGTGGAGAAAAGGGAACCCTCCTACACTGCTGGTGGGAATGCAAATTAGTTCAACTATTGTGGAAAACAGTATGGAGGTTCCTCAAAAAACTCAAAATAGAAATATCATTTGACCCAGGAATCCCACTCCTAGGAATTTACCCTAAGAATGTAGCAGCCCAGTTTGAAAAAGACATATGCACCCCTATGTTTATCACAGCACTATTTACAATAGCCAAGAAATGGAAGCAACCTAAGTGTCCATCAGTAGATGAATGGATAAAGAAGAAGTGGTACATATACACAGTGGAATATTATTCAGCCATAAGAAGAAAACAAATCCTACCATTTGCAACAACATGGATGGAGCCAGAGGATATTATGCTCAGTGAAATAAGCCAAGCCGAAAAAGACAAGTATCAAATGATTTCACTCATATGTGGAGCATAAGAGCAAAGAAAAAAACTAAAGGAACAAAACAGCAGTAGACTCACAGAACCCAAGAATGGACTAATAGTTACCAAATGGATAGGGCCTGGGAAGATGGGTGGGAAGGGAGGGGTAAGAGGGAAAAAGGGGCATTACGATGAGCAGATGTAATGTTGGGGTGGTATGGGGAGGGCTGTACAACTCAGAGAAGACAAGTAGTGATTCTATAGCATCTCACTATGCTTATGGACAGTGACTGTAATGGGGTTGGTGGGGGGGACCTGATGAAGTGGGTAGTTTAATAACCATAATATTGCACATGTAATTGTAGGTTAATGATACCAAAATAAACTAAAAAAAAAAGAATACTATTTCTCACAAAACTGTGCTTCAAAAATGAAATAGAAATAAAGATTTTCCCAAACAAAAGTAAAAGGAGTTTATCACCACTAGATCTGCCTTATAAGAAATGCTACAGCGAGTCCTTCAGGTAGAAATGAAAAGATGCTAAACAGCAGCACAAAAGCATATGAAAGTATAAAGCTCACCAGTAAAGTTAAATATATGAACAAATACAGAATAGTGTGATACTGTAACATCACTGGTATGTAAATCACTAATTTTTGTGTAAAATTGAGAAGACAAAAGTATAAAAACTACCTAGAATTATAAAAATATGTTAATTGATGCACAATATACCAAGGGGTATTTTGTGATATTATAATATAAAGTGTGTGCACAGAGTATAAGTGTAGTATATTTGTATACTTTTGAAGTTAAGTTGCTATCATCTTAGAGTGTTATAACTAAACTATTTTATGTAAGCCCCATGATACCTGCAAAGATGCCTATATACCTAAATACCCATTAAAAATATACAACAGAAAACGGGAAAGGAATCAAAGTATGTCACTATAAAAAAAAGAATGACAAAAAGGAAGAGAGAGAAAGATAGGAAAAGAGGCATAACTACAAGACAGGAAGAAAACAACTGACAAAATATCAATAATAATTCCCTCCCTATGAATAATTACTTTAATTGTAAGTGCATTAAATTCCCACTTAAAAGACATAGAATGGCTGAATGGATTTTCAAAAATCCAACCAGAAAAGATTCATTTACATATAAGTACACATATAGGCTCAGAGTGAAAGGATGGAGTGAAAAAGCAATATACAGGATGGAAGAAAATATTTGCAAACCATGTGTCTGATCATAGGTTCATGCCCAAAATACATAAAGACCTCCTACAACTCAACAGCAATGAACCCACAAATAGCCTAATTACAAAGTGGGCAAAGGGCTTGAACAGATACTTGTCCAAAAAAGACATAGAAATGATCAACAGGTATATGAAAAGATGCTCAACGTCACTAATCATGAGGGAAATGCAAATCAAAGCCAAACGGAGATAACCACTACACACCTGTTAGGATGGCTGTTATCCAAACAACAAAAGGGAACAAGTGTTAGTGACGATGTAGACAAATGGGAAGCTTTGTATGCTGTAAGTGGGAATACAAAATCATGTAGCCCCAGTGGAAAACAGTATGGAGGTTTCTCAAAAAATTAAAAATAAAATGCCATGTGATCTAGCAAACTTCTCTCTGGGTATTTCTCCAAAAGAATAAAAGTCCGTATCTTATCCATATTCCCATGTTAATCATATGACCATTCACATTAATCAAGATGTAAAAAATAACCTAAATATCCATAATGGGTGACTGAGGAAACATGTGATCAATAAATATAATGGAATATTAGCCAGCCTTTAAAAAGAAGGAAGTCTTGCAATTCTGCATTTTACTTCATATATTTTGAGGCTTTCATATGTAAGTTTCATATATGTTTATAGTTATAAGTGATTTAGAAACTATATATGTTTATGTATACTTAAATTTGAAATTATATTTACTCACACTCTTTACATTATTTTGTGTACCTGAGTTACTGATTAGTGTCTTCCTTTCAGCCTAAATGACTCCCTCAAGTACTTCCTGTAGGACAAGTCTGCCAACAAACAATTCTCTCAGATTTTGTTGATCTGAGTATCTTACTTTCTTTTAAAAAATCATTTTTAACAGTTTAATTGAGGTATAACTAACATACAATAAACTGCGTATGTTTAAGGCGTACATTTTGATAAGTTTTGACATGTATATTTCCATGAAACCTTCTTCACAGTTAAGATAATGAACATATATTTTATATCCTCTTATTAGGATGGCCATAATATAAAATACAGATGGTAACAAATGAGAGCTAGGATGTACACAAATTGGAACCCTCGTACATGGCTGGTATGATTGTAAAATGTTGCAGCCCCTTTGGAAACAGTTTGGCAGTTCCTCAAAATATTAAACAGTTATCATATTATGCAGAAATTCATTTTCTAGGACTATACCCAAGAGAAGTGAAAACATATGCCCACACAAAAAATGTGTACATAAATGTGTTCATAGCAGCATATTCGTTAAGAGCCAAAAATCTGAAACAACCTACCAACCTATCAACTGATGAATGGATGAACAAAATGAGGTTTATCCAAACAATGGAATACTGTTCAACAATAAAAGGAATGAGTCACTGATAAATGAATAGATGCAAAAAAAAAACCTAATCACAAAATATCACATATTGTATGATTCCATTTTCATAAAATGTCCATGATAGGGAAATCTTTAGAGACAGAAAGTACATGAGTGGCTGCCAAGAGTGGGGGTTGAAAGAGGGGGGAATTGGAAATGATGCTAATGAGCACAGAAGTGATGTTAGTGTTCTAAAATTAGAGAGTGGTGATTGCTGCAAATCTCTGTGAATATACTAAAAACCATGGAATTGTACACTTTAAAAGTGAATTATATAGTATGTGATTATGTGAATTATATCTCAAGAATACTTATAAAACAATAATTTTTACTCAGCTTCTGAAATCAAAGGACAAAAAATAGAAGTCATTCAAGATCTGAGAATTTAATTCATAGCACACTAAATAACTTTAAATATGTGTCAAAAATAAATTTCTTAATTATGGAATTAAACTGCTCCTGAATAATAAACTGACGCCTACCTAAGGTATTCCTGAGAACAATAATATGTGAAGAAATAATAAACCAAAGTATTAAACAGTGATAAAATGGTGTTGGTTAGAAATAGATCTCTGTATTTAGATAGTTCAAATATATCATAATATATAAAATATTTTTAGAATAGTTTATATCAAGGCATTTATCCCTGGCAAGGCAAAGATCTTTGCTTTGGGGTGGATCAGAAGTTTTTATCAATTCCATTAAATAGATACATTTCATAATCATAAAACCACTAGGGGGACAGAATTTCAAGGAGTTAAGTAAAAAGTTTCTAAACACAGTGGAAGCATCCTTTTCAAAGCCCTAGAGTCTTAAATGGAAGAAGAGGAACAAGGCACAGGATATTTTACTCATGTCAAGTTAAATAATTTCTTTCAGCAACTAAAATAGATTTGAAATAAATACTTTCAAAGATAAAATAAATGAATGTTATAAAATAAAATAAATGCATGAGAAATTTCTTTCAAATATAAAGAATGTTAAAATTTTTTTAAATAATAACTAAATCATCTGATCCACAAAGAAGATGGAACCTCAATTACTAGAAAAATTATATTTTATCACCTCCTTTTCACTAGAACACACTGTAAAAAAAATTGTAGGCACATAATTTAAATATCCTTGCACTCTTCACTACCGAACTTCCATTTATTTCTCAGCTATATTCATGACAAATCAGAACATATGTAAATCATAGTGCTTACACCTAATATTGTTGGCTCCAAAAATAGTATAGATATACTGAGTAACACTTACATACATTTACAATCAATAATTGCTTATTTTTAGAAGCTGATTCTTTAGTCTCTTTTCTATACAGCAGTAAAATTGCGTCATTTACCAAATAGGTTTCTTATTCATCAGCATGTGATAAAGACCTTCAATGATCTGACAATCTTTACAATCAGGTCTTCTAAAGCTCAGTCCCAATCTCTAGGCCACATACCCTGAGCTCCCACCATTTGAAACTACCTCTAATTTTTTCTGCCTGCCACAGCACATTTCTGGCTTTGAATATTCTTTCTGGAATGTTGCTCCTTCCTGCACTAGGTTACCTACTTGCTCATAATTCAGGGACAGCTCAGATCCTACCTGACAGAAGAATCCACTTTTGACCTTCTAAGTCAAGAGAAATTAAGCATTCCTTCTTTATACCAATAGCACTTGAATGTATCTTTCAGAACACTTATCACATCATTGTGCTTTTTTTTTTATCTTTCTGATTAAACTGAGAAAAAAAATGACTTTCATTTTCCTAGAACCTATCCCAATGTCTAGCTCATATTAGACATTAATGAATATTTGTTAAATAAATTAAGGATGGAGAAGTTCAAACGAACAAATGTGTATATATGTCCTGTGTCTTGTCTAAACTGAGAGCCATATAAGCTAGGTTACTTCAGAGAATTACTGCGGAAAGGATCTAAGCTTTTAGTGTGTCCTTCATCCTCCTGTTAAACATCAACAGAGATGAGAAAATATTATTTGCAAAAATACACTCGCCTCTTAGACAAAATACATTAAGAAACCACCTATAAGTTTGTTGGATTCTATTTCCCCTTACTTGTGAATAATAGTAACTAGAATGTGTGTGAGGGTGGGTGTTTATGAATATATATATAAAAAATGAATATATGTCCAATTCTAATATGTTCCCATTGACAAACAGGGCTATTCAAAAGGGAAATGATCAAATCCTCAATTGTTCCAATTTAACCTTAAATTTAGGTTGAAAGGTGGAGGAAGGATCATACTTTTTTAAATGTGAAAACTTCAATTCTCATTCCAGCTACTTCTGCAAACAAGGAAGCATTTTCCTCCATAAATACAAATGCCAAACTCGCTCATAAATGACAGTTTTGGGTTGTCTCACTATAGGAGTTTGGAGAATCTAGAAAGTATATGCTTCCCCACCCCTTAATTTGAGATAAATTTTTTTACAGGTCTGAAAATGAAATGTTTATCACTACTAGGAGAATTATAAGATATCTGTGAAACACATTTGAACATATGGTATGTTATACAGTGCTGGGGGAAATTATCCAAATAGTTAAGGAAATGATCACATGACCAATAGTCTCTCTCCCAAAGTTTGTTTCAGAATTAAAAGATTATTTTTAGAACTTAATTTGCTTATGGAGACTTGGAATTTACATGCACTGTAAGAACATCTTTTCCTCCTTAAAAACTAACTTTGCAAGTAAGTCATAGAACAAACTGCTACCAAGCTGAGTTTGAGTTTTCAGTTAAAAGACTTAGCAAAGGTTTCTTAAGAAAATGCCTTTTTAATGAATCATGTTCAACTCAAATGTTCACATCTAGACAGACAAAATCAGGAGGCTCAATTTTTAATTAAGTGGGCTCACAATCTCTATACCTTTATTCTCATTGTCATATTTGGTGGTCTTTTACTTAATATGTGGGCCAGCAAAAATGACAATGGAAATCCTTAAGAGTCAGAAGGTATTGTTTCTAAAATTAGAAATAATAAATATATTTTTTCTATTTAAAGGAACTAAAGAATGCTTATAAAAGCATATGATGTACATGGAATAGAACTCTCTCGGTACAATGGCTTTTAACACACATGTGCTAAACTACCACCATATCCCAGACATTTGAAGATGGAACAATAAACAAACTCAACAAAAGAATCTTTGTCCTCCTAGAACTTACATTCTAGATAGAAAAAAACTGAGCAAATAAGTCTGAAAATGTACAACATATTGCATAGTATTAATTTTATGGGGAAAAATAAATCTAGGGATGGTACTAAATGTTAGGAAGAAGAGATGTGCTTTTAAATAGAGCAGTCATGGAAGGCTGCATGAGCGAGTAATATTGGAGCATCAACTAAAAGAGGTTTTGGGAGGAAAAGCATTGTAAGTAGAATATCAGGAAGGGCAAAGGCCCTGAGATGAAAACATATCTAAAATATTGAAATAACTATAAGAAAGAACATAAAATAAATTATAATATCACAAATACAAGTTCAGAAAAAGTGGTAAAGTATATGTGTTTGATAATTTGAAAGCTATGTATTTCTTTTCCTCTAAAATACTAAAATTAGGCCATCTTAATCTACATATTGATAAATTACTTAACCAACAAATATTTGTTATATATTCATAACAAATATGAAGTATGTAGTTGGTAGATATAAATTTAAAAATAAGACTGAGGTTGTACCAATTATACTACCAAATAACTCTACGACTTTGAATGAGTACAGTAAACTGTTTCCTCAGTTGTAAAATAATGCTAGGTGTACTCTAAAGTTCCTTCCACCTCATACATCATATGAACTGGAAATTCTGAAGATCTATTTACCTTCTACCCTGATAGAGCAGCAGATGCAGAGAGCAAGGTATTGATGTATAAATTGTGCTTCCTTGTGTTTAGGCAGCTTTGGATACAAGAGAGGGGGCAGGGGAAAGAGAGAGACAGACTAAGCACACAGTAAAAAGTGGTGTCCTGAAAGTGGTGCGGGCAATAGGGGCTTTAGTTCAGAGCAAGGAAAGATTACTTAAGTCCAAGTGTACCCTAAAATCTTCACGGAAAAGATAACATTGTATCTTGAAAAATAATGGACTTGAGATAAGTATAAACTTGTAGGCAAATGATCTGAGGCAGAGGGATCTATCTGCATGAGCAAGGCCACAGTGGGGAACTAGTGGTCCCTGAGCTGGCGGAGAGACCTAAGCCTGTAATGAGGGCAAAACAGGTGTTCAGTTTGCACAGCAACTGGTACATAAGAACAAATTACTTGGTCTCAGAATCCAAATGTAAACTAAGGTAGCCTTCAGAAGCTTTTGAGGTAGAAAATACCATGAAAATATAATCTGAAAAGAAATTCTATGAATCAAGGGTCTGAAAAAAGCCATCACAACAGTGAAAGCATGAAGTCAAAGGTCATAAATTTGAAGTGCAAGACAGATTTTCAAACAAGAATAGAAAAGCTTTCAGCTGAGGAAAATTAAGAGATAATGGAGACCACTAGATAGACTAATTTTTAGTCTAATGACAAAAGAATAAGATTGAGAATGTTTGAAATAAAACTTTGGTTTTGCATAAATGACAGGTAGTAATATCTAGCAGGTATTTGGGAATAAGGCTGGCTTTAAAAATCATGCAATTTAAAAACAACAAGATACCATATATTGACAACTATCTTATATAACCTATGCTAAGGCATTTACCTATGTGCAAACCAACTTTATGAATATTTTTTAAAGGCTTTTGAGGTTTACATAATTATATACTGTACTAGGGGTCACTCTTCAGATAAGCAGTGAAACTAGTGGAGTCCATCTGACTCGAAGATCAGCTTCTTCAATGACAAAAAGATTGATAAAGATAAAATCCAAATAAATATGCTTACAGAAAACCAGGAGTGTGCTGAATGTGGTGAATCAAGAATTAAATGGTAAGTTTAGAAAATTAATGGTATTAAATCACGGAAGTGGGCCTGATCTACAATTTAAAAGGAAAGAATACTGAGCAGCAATTAAGGGGAAGGAAATTGTTTAATACATTTAGGATCAGCTGAATGAAGGCTTGCAGATGGTAGAGGGAGTATTGAATGTGAGCAAAAGAAATTGCAGAGCCAAATTTTGCTAAAACAGTTAAGTTATCTACACTGGGAAAACCCTGCTCAGACCTTCGTCTTCCTGAAAGGTGACAAATTCCACTGGCTTAGAGACTTCAAGGCCTTGCTTGAGTAATGACCATAAGGACATAATATAAGGAAGATTTTACGGACTTTTTATTTTTTCAAGCTTAATTTTGAAATACCACCTTTAAAATAATAATTCTTTAAAAGTTATGAATCTTTTATTAGTAAAAATAAGCCTATTTCTGAATTACCTGTTCTGGTTCACTAATCTTTAATTCTCAGTTTTTTGCACCATTCTCATAATATTTTAATTATTTTTCTAAAAGAGAAATAACTGTTGTTTTATCTGATTACATAAGTAATACATGTTTATTGTAAAAATAAATCATGGAGTTAAGAAAGTACTTGAGGAAAAATTAAAAATCACCCAAAACCATAACATGGATAACTACTCATAATATTTCAAAGCATAAATTTTGAAGTATTTTTCTATTCCTGAATATACACAACTTAATTTACAATGGACACAGGAAAAGCAAGCTCCATAAAGGTCTACACAATTTTCCAAGGAAATGTCTCAACACAGTTTTTCACATATGTATTTAAATCCTTGATGCTCCTGCTTGGTGCTATAATCTGCTTGCATATTTAACTAAGTGCTTCAATTCATGCAAAAAAATTGTTTTACACTGTAGAACTTATTAAATATTATAGACAACCCACCCCATCTTTATCTGCCATGGATCTCCTGACTTATATAGGATGGCCAAAACATAAGGAGAAAAGAACATATATTGTTATGGCATGTAAGTGATTATGTTAAGCCATGAAAATGAGAACTTCAATTATAGTGACAATTTACCACTCAATCATAATGAATGAATTAGTTCTAGAATATAGGGATATATGACAAGTGAAAAACTTATTTCTAGAAAACACAACTATTATGCCTCTTGTTTTTGGCCTAATGAACTATAAGCCATATTAAAGATGTTCTGTGTTAAAAGATAAACTCAGGCATATTAAAAGCTTTAGGAGTTTATCTGAACATAAATCAATTCAAATCAGGCAGTACCAAATCTAATGAACAGAAAGGAGCTCCAAGGGCTGTACAAAAGGAGAGACTTTTATAGGCAGAAGAGAGCAAAAATAGATAAGCTATACTAGGCAAAAAAGTAGGTTGGTTATTGCAAGGTTACTTTCCTTTAGTGGTCGGTAGAGGGTCTATCAGGCAGATTACTTAACTAGTACTGAACACGTGATTTCTGAATAACTGGCTTAAGATTCCATTTCTGGGAGAGCCAGAACAGTAACTCAGTTGAGTCTCAATTTGATGACATGGGAATTGGCATAAGTAACTCCATTTGGGGCCTGTTGTCTTGTTTTCTACGTCTGGTAAGACAACTTGGAGACATGTATGGCTTATAAGAGTCTTGGTAAAAATTAGCCCACTTACTCAGTTAATCAACATTATAAAATTAAAATCTACATCATAGGTGTGAAGTAAATATATGTAAAATGTTGAATGAATGGAAGGGGGATTCATTAATTCATTGTTCAACATTTATGTAGTTCATAGCATTTAACATATATAGGAGTATTATTGGGATACAGTGATTAATGAAATAATCTTTCCCTTCTAAAAGTCCACCACATAGTGGGGTTGCGAAAAGCAAGTAATTATCAACCAATTTTAATTGCTGTTATAAAAGCATACATGGATGTTTATGTTTGCCTGGGAGGTGGGTAGAGTTACAATGCAGTGATAATATGTTTATGAAAGATGAATAGAAATCTACTATAATTATTATAATTCAATTTTATAAATGAAGAAAATAACACTAAATTTCAGAGGAGTAATTGTTGCAGATCTTGTAATTAATAAGTAGGTGAGTTAGAAATAAAAACTCCTGTTTTCTCTGTTACAGACTTTAGTTATCCCATTATACCATATTAACATGCAGAAGCAGATGCCTATAAATTTGACTAAGTCAGGGAAACAAAAAATCTTGATTTAGATCTAAAGATCTCTGTTATTACTATTTTTCCTAGACACATAGAACAGAGGAAATACATAGAAACATGAATTTGTATCACTGAATCAATGGCACCAATGCTTCAAAAATATGTGCTATCAGAAGTGGGAGAATTATGTTTTTCCTCATGTGTGTACTCTTGCCTCAGTTATGTCCCAACTCTGACTAACTTTTTGAGTGTCTGCCAAATACAACCAGTATGTTGTCATGAACAGATCAGGCCTAGAGACTACAGGCCCAGAATGGCCCAGGATGTTGTACTGCTGTGGTTTCCAAAATTATTTTATGCAAGGCACTTGTTTTTAAAATTCAGGCAAATATATCAAGTGCCCAATATATCAAGAGAGCATACAAAATATATCAAGATATATCAGAGACCATACAAATTTGGGATAGCAAAATACCCAGAAAGCAACTTTTATTCTTTACAGGCGTGCTTCCAATCACTCTGGCGCTTTGTCTTAAAAAAAAAAAATCAGGAAATTTCTGGGGATGTTTCTAGTCCTAATATTTTACAGTTTACATATATGAATTTTGATTTTTTAAACTTGCCTATAATAGTAATGAAATTTTGGCCAATAATAAATAAAAATTGACTAAAAATAATTCTGGATATATTGTCTTCTATTCTACCATTTTATCTGTAAAAATTATTTGGATAATTTGGTATATCTGTTTTTTAAAATCCCATGTGTAATTATTCAAACGACAGTATACCAGAAATTCCACGATATTTATATAACCTTTGATAACATCTGAATGTTGCATTTTTCTTAGAAATGAATTTCACATAGTCTGACAGTCTTTTTTTGAAGCTGTAAGCATAAAATTAAAATACCAAATACCTATAAATATAGTTCTCTGAATTAGAGAACTTTATGTTATGAATTTGATAGGACACTAATAAGAACATTTATTACTCTGTTTGACATATGTATCTTTTCTGTCACTTGACTTTTTAGTTAAAATGATATCAAGAAATCAAGAAAACACGGAAGAAGTGGTTTTAAAGCCTACACCAATTCAAAGACAAAGAGAATGGATGAGAGGGAAGAGAAAGAGGGAGAGAGAGAGGGAAATATACAATATAATCATAAAAGAATTAGAAATTTAAAGGAACATTAGAAATCAACTGAATTTTATATATTCATTATTATCTAAATTTCTTTCTGATCCCTAAAAACCTACCAACTATTAAAACTGTATTTAACTGTTTTTCTAAAATGGTATAAGAAGTATTTAGAAGTAAATTAATTTTAATTACCTGTTTCTGAAAACATTATTTAAATATTATAGTTCATTTTTGGTCAATTAGAAGTTAACAGTCATAAGGCCAGGATCACTCTAATATCGAAACCAGACAAAGACAATACAAAAAAAGAAAATTACAGACCAATATCCTGATGAACATAGATGCAAAATTGATCAATAAAATATTAGCAAACTGAATTCAAAAATACATCAAAAGGATCATCCATTACAACCAAGTGGAATTTTTTCTAAGGAAGCAAGGATGGTACAATATCCACAAATCAAACAATGTTATATACCACAATGACAAAAAGAAGGATTAAAAACCATATGATCATCTCAATAGATGCTGGAAAAGCATTAGACAAATTCAACATCCATTCATGATATAAACTCTCAAAAAAATGACTATAAAGGGAACATATCTCAACCATAATAAAGGCCATAAATGACAAACCCAAAACTAACATCACCCTCAATGGTGAAAAGCTGAAAGCTTTCCTCTAAGATCAGGAACAAGACAAGGATGCTAACACTCACCACTTTTATTCAACATAGTAATAGAAGTCCCACACACAGCAATCAGACAAGAAAAAGAAATAAAAGGCATCCAAATTGGTAAGAAAGAAGTAAATCTGTCACTGTTTGCAGATGACATGATATTATATATATAGAAAACCCTAAAGACTCCACCAAAAAATCATTAGAACTAATAAATGGATTCAGTAAAGTCATGATACAAAATTAATACACAGAAATCTGTTGCATTCCAATATACTAATAACAAACTAACAGAAAGAGAAATCAAGAAAACAATCCCATTAACAATGGCATAAAAAAGAATAAAATACCTAGGAATAAACCTAACAAAAGGTGAAAGACCTATACTCTGAACTATAAAACACTGATGAAAGAAATTGGAGAAGACACAAATAAATGGAAATCTGTCCCATGCCCATGGAAAGAAATAATTAATATGGTTAAAATGGCCATCATGCAAAAAGCAATTTACAGATTCAATGCAATCCCTATCAAAGTATAATGGCATTTTTCAATGAACTAGAGCAAATAATCTTATATTTATACGGACCCACAAAAGACCAAATACCAAAGCTATCTTGAGAAAGAACAACAAAGCTGGGGGTATCATATTCCCTCACTTCAAACTAAACTACAAAGCTAAAGTGATTAAAACAGTTTAATATTGGCACAAGAACAGGCACATAGATCAAGAAAACAGAGAGCACAAAAATAAACCCACACAAATATAGTCAATTAATATATGACAAAGGAGGCAAGAATATACAATGGGGAAAAGACAGTCTTTTCAATAAATGGTGTTGGAAAACTAGACAGCTACATGCAAGAGCATGAAACTGGATTACTGTCTAATGTCACACACAAAGTAAACTCCAAATGGATTAAACACCTAAATATAAGACAAGAAACCACAAATCTCTTAGAAGAAAACATAGGCAAGAATCTCTTGAAGACCAGCATGAGTGATTTTTTTCTGGATATGTCTCCCTAGAAAAGTGAAACAAAATAAAAAATGAACAAGTGGGACTACATCAAAGTAAAAAGCTCTTCATAGGAAAGGAAAAAATAAAATAAAAGGACTATTTGCTGTATAAGAGAATATATTCAGGCACAAAAAAAGACCCACAGACCAGTGGAACAGAATAGAAAATCCAAACATTAACCCAAACATATACAGTCAATTAATATTTGATAAAGGAGCCTTGGATATACAATGGGGAGATGACAGCCTCTTCAGCAGCTGGTGTTGGAAAAACTGGACAGCTACATGTAAGAGAATGAAACTGGACTACTGTCTAGCCCCATACACAAAGGTAAACTCAAGGTGGATCAAAGACTTGAATGTAAGTCATGAAACCATAAAACTCTTAGAAAAAAACATAGGCAGAAATCTCTTGGACATAAACATGAGCAACTTCTTCATGAACATATCTCCCCAGGCAAGGGAAACAAAAGCAACAATGAACAAGTGGGACTATATCAAGCTGCAAAGCTTCTGTACAGCAAAGGACACCATCAGTAGAACAAAAAGACATCCTACAGTATGGGAGAATATATTCATAAAAATCGTATCTGATAAAGGGTTGACATCCAAAATATATAAAGAACTCATGCACCTTAACAAACAGAAAGCAAATAATCCAATTAAGAAATGGGCAGAGGACATGAATAGACACTTCTCCAAAGAAGAAATTCAGATGGCCAACAGGCACATGAAAAGATGCTCCACATCGCTAATCATCAGAGAAATGAAGATTAAAACCACAATGAGATATCACCTCACACCAGTGAGGATGGCCAACATCCAAAACACAAACAACAACAAATGTTGGCGAGGATGTGGAGAAAAGGGAACCCTCCTACACTGCTGGTGGAACTGCAAATTAGTTCAACCATTGTGGAAAGCAGTATGGAGGTTCCTCAAAAAACTCAAAATAGAAATACCATTTGACCCAGGAATCCCACTCCTAGGAATTTACCCTAAGAATGCAGCAGCCCAGTTTGAAAAGGACATATGCACCCCTATGTTTATTGCAGCACTATTTACAATAGCCAAGAAATGGAAGCAACCTAAGTGTCCATCAGTAGATGAATGGATAAAGAAGAGGTGGTACATATACACAATGGAATATTATTCAGCCATAAGAAGAAAACAAATCCTACCATTTGCAACAACATGGATGGAGCTAGAGGGTATTATGCTCAGTGAAATAAGCCAAGCCGAAAAAGACAAGTATCAAATCATTTCACTCATATGTGGAGTATAAGAACAAAGAAAAAAACTGAAGGAACAAAACAGCAGCAGACTCACAGAACCCAGGAATGGACTAACAGTTACCAAAGGGAAAGGGACTGGGGAAGATGGGTGGGAAGGGTGGGATAAGAGGGAAAAAGGGGCATTAGAATTAGCAGATGTAATGTTGGAGGGCACGGGGAGGGCTGTACAACTCAGAGAAGACAGGTAGTGATTCTATAGCATCTCACTATGCTGATGGACAGTGACTGTAATGCGGTGGGTGGTGGGCACCTCATGAAGGGGTAGTCTAATAACCATAATATTGCACATGTAATTGTAGATTAATGATACCAAAATAAATTATATAAAAAAAATAAAATAAAAAAACCCATAATTCACAGGACATTTTAAGGAATGCTCAGAATGGTCATGCCTCAGAAGTGGAAAAATAATTAGCTGTGGAATAAATGCTGATTTGGTCCCATCTAAAATTTTAAAGGAGATCTAAAAGGGCCGGACTATCTCCTACAGATTTAATAGAACCTACGTCAAAGCTGTTTACAAGAATATAAAGATATCCAGTCACTAACAAGGTAAAAAATACAATGGCATCCAATAAAAAATTACCAGGCAATCAATGCTGTAGAAAAATATCCTTAATTATAAGAAACATAAATCAATAGAAACTCAGAACTTACAAAGATATGATCTTCCAACAACATTAATATAATATGACTATAATCCAGAGATTATAAAAGCTAGAGGAAGGATTGTATATGTTAATTAGAGACAGGGAAGATATAAAAAAAAGGCCAAAGTAGAATGTTGAGAAATTTTTTTAAATGCTGAGATAAAAAATTCACCAATAGAATTAAAGACAGATGCATAGATTAGTAAACTTGAAGACATAGCAATAGAAACAGTCCCAAGTGAAACAGAAAAATGAATTTTAAAAGGTTAACAGACTATCAATCAATTGTGGGACAACTGCAAGCAGTTTAAAATATATGTAACTGGAATCCATGAAGGAGGGGGATAGAAAAATATTTGATGAAATGATGGCAAAAATATTACAATTAATAAAAAATATAAGCCCAAAATTCTAAAAATTGGGCAGCTACAGGTAAAAGAAAAAAAAAGAGAGAATATATTCAGAAATGATATATCCATAAGGGGCTAACATCCAAAATATATAAAGAACTCATTGGACTCAACACCAAAAAAAACACAAATAACCTGATTAAGAAATGGGCAGAGAAACTAAACAGACTTTTTTACAAACAAGACATACAGATGATGGCCACCAGACACATGAAAAGATGTTCCACATTACTCACCATCAGGGAAATATAAATAAAAACCACATGAAATATCACTTTCCACCAGTGAGAATGGCCACCATCCAAAAGACGAAAAATAACCAGTGCTGGTAAGGCTGTGGAGAGAAAGGAACCCTCCTTCACTGTTAGTGAGAATGTGAATTAGTCCAGCCACAATGGAAAACAGTTTGGAAGTTCTTCAAAAAATTAAATCTAGTAATTCCACTTATAGGAATTTACTGAAAGAAACGAAAATCTCTGATTCAAAAAGATGTATGCACCTCTGTGTTTATTGCCACATTATTTACAATAGCCAAGATATGGAAGCAACCGAAGTGTCCATGAACAGATAAATGGATAAAGAAGGTATGGTATACTCACTCACACACACACACACACACACACACACACACACACACACACACACACACACACACTGGAATATTACTCAGTCATAAAAAGAAAGAAATCCTGCCATTTGTGGCAACATGGATGGAACTAGAGAGTATTATACTAAGTGAAATAAGACATGCAGAGAAAGACACCACATGATTTCCACATATGGAATCTCAAAACAAAAGAACACAAACTAACAGAATAGCAATAGACTCTTAGACACTGAGAAGTGACTGGTGGTTACCATGGCAGGGGAGGTGGGGGCTGGGTGAAACAGGTGAAGGGGATGAAGAGGCACAAAATCTCAGTCATAAATTAGTCATGGGGATGAAAGTACAGCACAGAAAATATAGTCAATCATTCTATAATACCTTTCTGTGTTCACCGACAGTAACTGCACTAGTAGGGGTGAGCATTTAATAATATGGATAACTGTCAAATCACTGGGTTGTATACTTGAAACCAACATAATACTGTGTTGGTTACACTTGAATAAATAAATAAATAAAAATGGGGGAGAGAAGTTAACAGTCATATCTCAATCCCCTTACCTCTATGAAACCTATATAAGGTTTCATAACCTTTTTTTTCTGTTTATGTCAATGTATATATTCTGAATTAAAGATAAATTGATAAAAATTATTTTTTTTACTCAGGATCTAATTAAGAAATACAGATATTGTCATATAGGTAATAATATGTAAATTATTCTCTTAAATATGTATGTCACAGACTTTTGTGCTTTCATGGGTGTTTATATGTATGTTCTAAAATGAACATGAAATACTTCTAGAAATAACAAGTAATATAAAGAGAAATTGATTCATGTGAGCAAGTTGTAGGTAAGCTTCAATTCATGGTCTAGTTCATAGTCTTTTTCCCTCATAGGAGTAATAGTTCTTGGTCTCCCAATTCAGAATACCCAGATGGGACTGAGGTGGAGCAGTGCCTTATTCTACACAGGTGTAGATATATAATAATATCTAACAAGACTGAGCACATATTTCTTATATGCTTTAGAACATATGCGTTATTCTCCACAAGAAAACAGGTTTAAAAAAGTTGTGTAACTTCTCCCTGAGCAAAAATCAGTAAATATAGGAGACAAATTTAAATTTCCACTTATCTGGTAAGGAAGATACTACTTTTTTTCTTTTCTCCTAGGTAGGTTCTTTTCACATAGAGATGCAGCAGAAAAGACAAAACCTCTTGCATGTATAAAAAACTAACTTTTGATGTTGACAGGCCGCGCTTTGCCTAGAAATACTTTATTATCACAAATTCCCAGACGTTCACCAACTGCAGGAAACCTGTTTTAACCAGGGCCACCTCTGGGGAGATCCTTTCTGCCTGGGTAACTTAGGAATGAATACACAGATCCCTAAGATGTGGCCACTCACACCTACTGTGCCTATATATGAGGGAGACAACGAGGGAATGAATGAGAAAGGAGAGCACTGGGGCTGCCCTGACTTAGCAATATGGTTTTCCATTTGACAGGAAAACAAACATAAGAATGTTTTTTTTCCCCTTTCTCATGTTCATCAAACAGCTAAATTAGGATGTCTTGGATAACAGGACAGGTGGCCTAGAGAAGTAGTCAGCAGCCTGTCCCTATTAACACTAAAAGATGTTCATAAAAGCAGAGGCTGACTGTCCATCTATCAGAGGTACTTTAGAAAAGAGTCTTGCATTGGCTGGACTTCTGAGTCCTTCCAACTTCTGAGGTTTCAATAATTCTAATTTAAAAAGTATATTTTCATGTAATTTTGTTTAGGGCAAGGAGGTGGTATGTGTAAAAAAAAAAGAAATCATTTGAATACAAATACTTTCTAATATATGATACATATCAATTCCCTGCCCAAATGTTCATTTTATGTAGTTAGCATTCTTGTCTAAATATAGTAAGTTTGAACTGTGGAAAAACCTATTTTATCTTTAACATGCAACTTAAATGTTAACTTTCCTTTGGTTGACATTAAATACTTTTTATTGCAATAAAATGATATAAGAATTTATATCTAAAAATAAAATATGTGACTATAAAATGCATTCATCAGTTATTTTTCCCTCTTTCATCATTTAATTGCCGATTTTCCATAAATAAGCTAAACCAGAATGAATTAGCCGAGCTCAATTTACTTCTCTGGACAAGATATGAGCAATTAAAAGAGATCAATCCTATTTATAATATTTTCTGATTCCAACATTTCCAAGATTAGAATGTCTTTCTCTCTTTATTTAGTATATAAAAGCCCCACATTTCATATTACTAATTAGAAAACTTTTTTTTAATTCCTTTATCTGTGAATGTATCTCTCATTGTCATATCACTGAACAAAGCAGGATATTTAAAAAGAAGCTTCAAAATTAAAGATATTAACAATATGCCCCCATATTAACTGTAAGCTGCTGAAACATCTTGGTTGGCATTGTGCTATAATAGAGATAAACTAAATCTAAGCAGATCTGTTCTGAATTATTTTCAACTTTAGCACATCAAGTAAAATGGCTACTTGTTCCATATGTTGTTTATTGTGAAACGTGAAGGATATTTTATATTAAACATCTGCCTGCATATTGTTTTCATAAGCACATTCATCTGAGAAAAGAAATCATAAACTTCACTGACAGCATTTTATGACCTTTAAATATACAATATAATAACATTACGATTCAATTGACAATAAACCAGCATTCAGTGTTGATTTAATTTTCAGAGGGCTTATGTTGCCAAGATGCACAAGTTCACATCAGTGCAAAGAAGCCTGAGTGACTGCAAACGATGGGATCAGTAAAAGGTTCAAGGAGTTTTTTTTCTTTCATTTATATACTTAAAATTATTTAAACCCTACAAATTTCTCCTTTAATTACAGATACTTTTAACCTCTTTGCCTGATGTCAAAAGTCTTTTATGCTTTAAACCAATCACAAGTAAAATTTTTAAATCTTCTTTTTGAAACTGAACCATTCATTTTTCCTTGAGTGTACCTGGCACCGTCTAGCTTTTGCACTTGTTTTTCATACTGCTTCTTTTTTAGATGCTATATCTTGCCCTGTGCCCTACTCTACCACTAGACATTCAAAACCTTGTCATAGACTATAACCTTCATTTTTAAATGAACCCTATCCATTAAACACTCACAGACTATTGTAATCCACAATGATTTTTCCGTTCTGTGTATTCCTACAACATGTCTCATTTCTTCTCTTCTTTTGGAAGTCTGGTACTATGGATTTCTTTTTTTTTTTTTCATTTTCTTTTTATTAAGGTATTATTGATATACACTCTTATGAAGGTTTCACATGAAAAAACAATGTGGTTACTACATTAACCCATATGATCGAGTCCCCACCCATACTCCAATGCAGTCAATTTCCATCAGTGTAGCAAGATGCCACAGATTGTTTGCCTTCTCTGTGCTACACTGTTTTCCCTGTAACCCCTCCACACCATGTGTACTAAACATAATACCCCTCAATGCCCTTCTCTCACACTCCCCACAGGCCCTCCCATACCCCTCCCCTTTGGTAACCACTAGATCCTTCTTGGAGTCTCTGAGTCTGCTGCTATTTTGTTCCTTCAGTTTTGCTTCATTATTATACTCCACAAATGAGGGAAATCATTTGGCACTTGTCTTTCTCTGCCTGGCTTATTTCAGTGAGCATAATATCTTCCAGATACATCCATGTTATTGCAAATGGTAGGATTTGTTTCTTTCTTATGGCTGAATAGTATTCCATTGTGTATATGTACCACATCTTCTTTACCCATTCATCTACTGATGGACACTTAGGTTTCTTCCATATTTTGGCTATTGTAAAAAGTGCTGCGATAAACATAGGGGTGCATATGTCTATTTGAATCTGAGAAGTTGTATTCTTTGGGTAAATTCCAAGGAGTGGGATTCCGGGTCAAATGGTATTTCTATTTTGAGTTTTTTGAGGAACCTCCATATTGCTTTCCATAATGGTTGAACTAGCTTATATTCCCACTAGCAGTGTAGGAGGGTTCCCCTTTCTCCGCATCCTCGCCAGCATTTGTTGTTCTTACTCTTTTGGATGCTGGCCATCCTTACTGGTGTGAGGTGATAACTCATTGTGGTTTTAATTTGCATTTCCATGATGATTAGTGATGTGTAGCATCTTTTCATGAGTCTGTTGGCCATGTGAATTTCTTCTTTTGAGAACTGTCTCTTAATATCCTCTGCCCAATTTTTAATTGTATTATTTGCTTTTAGGGTGTTGAAGCATCTAAGTTCTTTATATATTTAGGATGTTAACCCCTTGTCTGATATGTCATTTACAAATATATTCTCTCATACTGTAGGATGCCTTTTTGTGCTGTTGATGGTATTCTTTGCTGTACAGAAACTTCTTAGTTTGATGAAGTCACATGAGTTCATTTTTGTTTTTGTTTCTCTTGCTTGAGGAGATGTGTTCAGGAAGAAGTTGCTCATGCTTATATTCAGGATATTTTTGCCTATGTTGTCTTCTAAGAGTTTTATGGTTACATAACTTACATCCAGGTCTTGATCCATTTCGAGTTTACTTTTGTGTATGGGGATAAACAATAATCTAGTTTCATTCTCTTGCATGTAGCTGTCCAGTTTTCCCAACACCAGCTGTTGAAGAGGCAGTCATTACTTCATTGTATGTCCATGGCTCCTTGATAATATATTAATTGACCATATATGGTTGGACTTATATCAGGGCTCTCTAGTCTGTTTCATTGGTATATGGGTCTGTTCTTCTGCCAGGACCAAATTGTCTTAAGTACAATGGCTTTGTAATAGAGCTTGAAATTGGGGAGAATAATTCCCCCAGCTTTATTCTCCCTTCTCAGTATTGCTTTGGCTATTCAGGGTCTATTGTGGTTCCATATGAATTTTAGAATGATTTTCTCTAATTCATTGAAGAATGCTGTTGGAATTTTGATACGAATTGCACTGAATCTGTAGATTGCTTTAGGCAGGATGGCTATTTTGACAATATTAATTCTTCCTATGCATGACCGTGGAATGTGTTCCCATTTATTCATATCTTCTTTAATTTCTCTCATGAGTGTCTTATAGTTTTCAGAATGTAGGTCTTTCACTTCCTTGGTTAGGTTTATGCCTAGGTATTTTATTCTTTGTGATGCAACTGTGAATAGAACTCACAGTACTGTGTTGAATAGATGTGGGGAGAGTGGGCATCCTTGTCTTGTTCCTGATCTTAAAGGAAAAGCTTTTAGCTTCTAGCTGTTAAGTATAATGTTGGCTGTGAGTTTGTCATACATGGCCTTTATTATGTTGAGGTACTTGCCCTCTGCAACCATTTTGTTGAGACATTTTATCATGAATGGATGCTGAATTTTGTCAAATGTTTTTTCAGCATATATGGAGATGATCATGTGGTTTTTGTCCTTCATTTTGTTGATGTGGTGGATGATGTTGATGGATTTTCAAATGTTGTACCATCCTTGCATCCCTGGAATAAATCCTACTTGATCATGATGGATGATACTTTTCATGTATTTTTTAATTCAGTTTGCTAATATTTTGTTGAGTATTTTTGCATCTATGTTCATCAGAGATATTGGTCTGTAATTTTCTTTTTTTGTGGTGTCTTTGCCCGGTTTTGGTATTAGAGTGATGCTGGACTCATAGAATGAGTTTGAAGTATTCCCTCTTCTACTCCTTGGAAAACTTTAAGGAGGATGGGTATTAGATCTTAACTTAATGTTTCATAAAATTCAGCGGTGAAGCCATCTGGTCCAGGCATTTTGTTCTTAAGTAGGTTTTTGATTACCAGTTCAATTTCGTTACTGGTAATTGATCTGTTGAGATTTTCTGTTTATTTCTGGGTCAGCCTTGGAAGGTTGTATTTTTCTAGAAAGTTGTGCATTTCTTCTAGGTTATCCAGTTTGTTAGCATATAATTTTTCATAGTATTCTCTAACAGTTCTTTGTATTTCTGTGCTGTCCATAGTGATTTTTCCTTTCTCATTTCTGATTCTGTTTATGTGAGTAGACTCTCTTTTTTTCTTGATAAGTCTGGCTCAGGGTTTATCTATTTTGTTTATTTTCTCAAAGAACCAGTTCTTGCTTTCATTGATCCTTCCTATGGTTGTATTCTTCTCGATTTCATATATTTCTGCTCTAATCTTTATTTTGCCCCTCCTTCTACTGACTTTGGGTCTCATTTGTTCTTCTTTTTCTAGTTTCATTAATTGTAAGTTTAGACTGCTCATATGGGATTGTTCTTCTTTCCTGAGGTAGGCCTGTATTGCAATATACTTTTCTCTTAGCACTGCCTTCACTGTGTCCCACAGATTTTGCGATATTGAATTATTGTCGTTTGTCTCCATATATTGCTTGATATCAGTTGTTATTTGGTCATTGTTCAATTGGTTATTTAGGAGCATGTTGTGAAGCCTCCATGTGTTTGTGGGGATATTCATTTTCTTTGCATAATTTATTACTAGTTTCATACATTTGTGGTCTGAGAAACTGTTACTGAGGCTCTTTTTGTGACCTAGTATATTATCTAGTCTTGAAATCCATGTGCACTTGAGAAGAATGTGTGTTCTGCTGCTTTTGGGTGTAGAGTTCTGTAGATGTCTATTAGGTCCATCTGTTCTAATGTGTTGTTCAGTCCCTCTGTCTCCTTACTTATTTTCTGTCTGGTTGATCTGTCCTTCAGAGTGAGTAGAGTGTTGAATTCTCCTAGAATGAATGCACTGCATTCTATTTCCCCTTTTAATTCTGTTAGTATTTGTTTCACATATGTTGGTGCTTCTGTGTTGGCTGCATGAATATTTATAATGGTTATATCTTATTGTTGGATTGACCCTTTTATCATTATGTAATGTCCTTCCTTGTCTCTTCTAACTTTCTTTGTTTCGAAGTCTATTTTGTCTTATACAAGTACTGCAACTCCTGCTTTTTTCTCCCTACTAGTTGCATGAAATGTCTTTTTCCATCCCTTCACTTTTAGTCTGTGTGTGTCTTTGGGTTTAAAGTGAGTCTCTTGTAGCAGCATATAGATGGGTCTTGTTTTTTTATCCATTCAGTGACTGTATGTCTTTTGATTGCTGCATTTAGTCCATTTACATTTAGGGTGATTATGGATAGGTATGTACTTATTGCCATTGCAGGCTTTAGATTCGTGGTTACCAAAGGTTCAAGGTTAACTTCCTTACTATCTAAAAGTCTAACTTAACTTGTGTAATATGCTATTACAAACACAATCTAAAGGTTCTTTTTTTTTTCTCCTCCTTTTTTTTCCTCCTCCATTCTTTATATATTAGCTATCATATTCTGTTTTGTTTGTCTAACCCTTATTGACTTTGGGGATAGTTAATTTAATTTTGCATCTGCTTAGTAATTACCTGTTCTACTTTCTATAGTGTGGTTCTATTACCTCTGGTGACAGCTATTAAACAGTAGGAACACTTCCATCTATAGCAGTCCCTCCAAAAGGCACTGTAGAGATGTTTGTGGGAGGTAAATTCTCTCAGATTTTGCTTATCTGGGAATTGTTTAATCCCTCCTTCAAATTTAAATGATAACCTTGCCAGATAAAGTATTCTTGGTTCAAGGCCTTTCTGCTTCATTGCATGAAATACATCATGCCACTCCCGTCTGGCCTGTAAGGTTTCTGTTGAGAAGTCTTATGATAGCCTGATGGGTTTTTCTTTGTATGTGATCTTTTTTTCCTCTCCGGCTGCTTTTAATAGTCTGTTCTTATCCTTGGTTTTGCCATTTTAATTACTGTATGTCTTGGTGTTGTCTTCCTTGGGTCCCTTGTGTTGGGAGATCTGTGCACCTCTATGGCCTCAGAGACGTCTCCAGATTGGGGAAGTTTTCAGCCATTAACTCCTCAAAGACACTTTCTATGCCTTTTTCTCTCTTCTTCTTCTTCTTGTTCCCCTATAATGCAAATATTGTTCCGTTTGGATTGGTCACATAGTTCTGTCAATATTCTTTCTTTCTTAGGGATCTTTTTTCTCTCTGTGCCTCAGCTTTGTATTACTCTTCTCTAGATTCTATTTCATTTATCGTCTCCTCCACCATATCCAATCTGCTTTTAATACCCTCCATTGTGTTGTTCAATGATTGAATCTCTGGCTGAAGTTCATTCCTGAGTTCTTGAATATCTTTCCATACCTCCAAGAGCATGTTAATGATTTTTATTTTAAACTCCCTCTCAGGGAGACTCATAAGGTCCATATCATTTAAATCTTTCTCAGGAGTTGTGTTCATAATTTTACTCTGAACCAGGTTCCTTTGGCGTTTCATACTTGTGTATGGCGCCCTCTAGTGCCCAGAAGCTCTACTATCTGGGGCTGCTCAGCCCCTGTAACAATGTCAGGGGTTTCAGGGGAGTGTTATTGGTGCCTGGGGGAAGGAAAGAGCTGTTTCCTGCTTCCAGGCTGTTATGCCGGTCTCCACTGCCTGAACCAGTGAACTGAGCACACAGGTAGAAGCCTCTATGCCTTGTGTTTGAAGTTGCTATAGATGGGGCTTCCTTCTGCCTGGCCTAACACCAGGGTAGGGTTTTCCGGTTTGCGAGCCATGTGGGGCTGGCTGGGAGAAAGGCACAATAGGCTCTGTATCACGGAGGGGCCCTTGGAGCTATGTAGGCAGCCAGGGAGCTGGAGCACCTGAAGAACGTGAAAGCTCCCAACCTGCTGGGCATAGTGCACCCAGACAATTTTGTCTACCTGTTCTTTCTCCTGTGCAGTAAGCTCTGTGCAATCCTTTCCCCTTTAGCAGCCCTCTTGCTATGGGCTTCCTTGTTAGGAAGTCTCTCAGACTGCCCGCCTTTCTTTTGCCCCAGAGCAGCCAGATATGGATCGCTTCTTTCCACAAGCAGCTGGAATCTCAGTCTCTCCAGGAATTCTGCCTATCTTAGCTTTCCAACCCCCTAATTATGAGAGTATTGTGCAAGCACCATGAAATGTAGGTTTGTGCTCCCAGAGCAGATCTCCAGAGTTAGGTATTCAGTAGTCCCAAGTCTCCACTCCCTCCCTGCTCTGTTTCTCTTCCTCCCACTGGTGAGATGGGGTTGGGGAAAGGCTTGGGTCCTGCTGGGCCACAGCTTTAGTACATTACCCTGTTCTGTGAGGTCTGCTCTTGTCTCCAGATGTATGCAGTTTGGCGCAGTCCTCTTTCCTGTTGCTCTTTCAGGAGTAGTTGTATCAGTTATATTTTCGTATTATATGCAGTTTGAGGAGGAAGCCTCTGTCTCACCTCTCATGCCGCCATCTTACCTTTGGATTTCTTTAAATAATTTTATAATAGCAAATGTTATGGTATATGGTATACAAATTTTATAGAATAGTAAGTGTTATTTACTGGTATATATCTCATATCTTTATGTGGTATCCTTCAATAGATTACTTGAGAGCAGGAATCATCTAGTATTTTTTATATCTTTCTTCCAGTTTCTAGCTTTTTTATTGGTTAACTTGACATCACAGGAATGCATTCTTTTCACATTTAGAAAATCAAAGTTATTTTTAACACTTAAAAAAAGGAATTGTGGGAAACAGACTTCTGGGAAGATGGCGGTGTGAGCAGGGTGGCAGAAATCTCCTCCCAACACTATATTTATCTACGAAAACACAGAAAATACATCTATTCCTAAAAGAGAGACGAGAATACACAGGAAAGCCCACAGCGTGCAGCTACACCTGAGAGGACTCAGCACCCCAAGAGGCAGGTAAGATACGGAGCCGCGACCCGGCGGGACCCAAGCACTCCCCCACCCCAGCGCAAAGGCGGGAGGAGAGGATTCAGAGCCGGGAGGGAGTGGAAGTACATCCCGCGAAGTAGCCAGCCCCGGGGATCTGCGCGGGGACCGTTGACCCACATTGCGCAGTGCAGTGGAGACTGGAGAGTCAGAGGGGCAGAATCTGAGCGGGGAACGCGCCAGGCTGCTTGCAGCCGGCTCCCAGGAAGGAAACAAAAAAAACAAAAGCGCGTGCTTTCTTCAGCAGTCTTAAAGAGACAGGAGCCCAGTGGAGGAGCCGGATCACCCCAGCACACTCAACCCAGCAGGCTGGGAGTCCTGGGGAGTTTCAGACGCCTTAGCTGGCGACTGAGGAAGCGTAGCCATACTTAACACTTCTCACTGAGATCAACAGCCTCCTATTCGTTCCCACCCCTGCCAGAGCGACAAAGGGCCCTGCGGAGCGGCACAGTCACAGCTGTGGAATAGTGGGGAAACAGCGCCACCCAGAGCATTCCCACAGAATCTACGTCTGGTGGGCATTTTTTTTGTTTTTTTGTTTTGTTTTGTTTTTTGTTTTTGTTTTTTCTTTTCTTTCTTTTTTCTTTTTTTTTCTTCTCTTTTTAAAGTCTTAAACAGCCCAGCTGACATACGTGGCAACTATCAGTGACCAATTATATAGCCATGAAAAGACAGAGGAATATGGTTCAGACCAAAATCAACCAGACAACCCCAGAGAGGGAGTCTGAAGGGATGGAAAAGCACAGCCTCACTGAGAAAGAATTCAGAATAAAAGTCATAACCATGCTGATGGACCTACAGAGAAATGTGCAACAGCTGAGGGAGGAAGTGAGGGAAGTGAGGAAAGACAATACAGAAATCAGACAAGCGATCGACGGGCTTAACAGCAGAATGGATGAGATTCAAGAGACTGTTAATGGAATAGAAAACAGAGAACAGGAGTACAGAGCAGCTGAGGCAGAGAGAGATAAAAGGATTTCTAGGAATGAAAGAATATTAAGAGAACTCTGTTACCAATCCAAATGGAACAATATTCACATTATAGGAGTACCAGAGGAAGAAGAGAGAGAAAAAGGGATAGAAAGTGCCTTTGAAGAAATAATTGCTGAAAACTTTCCCTCGCTGGGGAAGGAAGTAGTCTCGCAGTCCACCGAAGCACATAGATCTCCCAGCACAAGGGACCCAAGGAAGACAACACCACGATACATAATAATTAAGATGGCAAAGATCAAAGATAAAGACAGGGTATTAAAGGCAGCTAGAGAGAGAAAAAAGATCACCTACAAAGGAAAACCCATCTGACTATCATCAGACATCTCAACAGAAACCTTACAGGCCAGAAGAGAATGGCATGATATATTTAACGTTATGAAACAGAAGGGCCTCAAACCAAGAATATTGTATCCAGCACGATTATCATTTAAATATGATGGAGGGATTAAACAATTTCCAGATAAACAAAAGTTGAGAGAGTTTGCCTCTCATAAACCACCACTACAGGATATCTTAAATGGACTGCTCTAGATGGAAGCACACCTAAGGCTAAAAAGATGTCACCAGAGGAAAAAAAATCATAGCTAAGAAAGCAGACCATCCAAATACTAACTAAAGGCAAAGAATAAAACACCTATTATAGAAAGAATGGAGGAGGAGGAATAAGAAGGGAGAGAAAGAAAGAAACATCAGACTGTGTTTACAATAACTTAACAAGAAAGTTAAGTTAGATTGTTAGATAGTAAAGAAGCAACCCTTGAACCCTTGGTAACCACGAATCTAAAGCCAGCAATGGCAATAAGTACATACCTATCAAAGTCACCCTAAATGTAAATGGACTGAATGCACCAATCAAAAGACACAGAGTAACAGAATGGATAAAGAAGCAAGACCCATCTATATGCTGCCTACAAGAAACTCACCTCAAATCCAAAGATATACACAGACTAAAAGTGAAGGGATGGAAAAAGATATTTCATGCAAACAACAAGGAGAAAAAAGCAGGTGTTGCAGTACTTGTATCAGACAAAATAGACTTCAAAACGAAGAAAGTAGCAAAAGATAAAGAAGGACATTACATAATGATAAAGGGGTCAGTCCAACAAGAAGATATAACCATTATACATATATATGCACCCAACACAGGAACGCCAACATATGTGAGACAAGTACTAACAGAATTAAAGGAGGAAACAGACAGCAATGCATTCATCTTAGGAGACTTCAACACACCACTCACTCCACAGGACAGATCAGCCAGACAGAAAATAAGTAAAGACACAGAGGCACTGAACAACACACTAGAACAGATGGACCTAACAGACATCTACAGAACTCTACACCCAAAAGCAACAGGATACACATTCTTCTCAAGTGCACATGGAACATTTTCCAGAATAGACCACATACTAGGCCACAAAAAGAACCTCAGTAATTTCAAAAATATTGAAATCCTACCAACCAACTTCTCAGATCACCAAGGTATAAAACTAGAAATAAATTTTAGAAAGAAATCAAAAAGGCTCACAAATACATGGAGACTTAACAACACTCTCCTAATTAATCAATGGGTTAATGACCAAATCAAAACAGAAATCAAAGAATATATGGAAACTAATGACAACAAAAACACAAAGCCACAACTTCTGTGGGACGCAGCAAAGGCAGTTCTAAGAGGAAAGTATATTGCAATCCAGGCCTATTTAAAGAAAGAAGAACATTCGCAAATGAATAGTCTAAAGACACAATTACTGAAATTGGGAAAAGAAGAACAAATGAGGCCCAAAGTCACCAGAAGGAGGGACATAATAAAGATTAGAGAAGAAATAAATAAAATTGAGAAGAATAAAACAATAGAAAAAATCAATGAAACCAAGAGCTGGTTCTTTGAAAAAATAAACAAAATAGATAAACCCCTAGCCAGACTCATTAAGAGAAAAAGAGAATCTACACACATAAACACAATCAGAAATGAGAAAGGAAAAATCACGACGGACCCCACAGAAATACAAAGAATCATAAGAGAATATTATGAGAATCTATATGCTAACAAGCTGGAAAACAAAGAAGAAATGGACAACTTCTTAGAAAAATACAACCTTCCAAGACTGACCAAGCAAGAAACAGAAAAACTAAACAGACCAATCACCACTGACGAAATCGAATTGGTAATCAAAAAATTACCCAAGAACAAAACCCCTGGGCCTGAAGGATTCACCTCTGAATTCTACCAGACATATAGAGAAGAAATAACACCCATTCTCCTTAAAGTTTTCCAAAAAATAAAAGAGGAGGGAATACTTCCAAACTCATTCTATGAAGCCAGCATCACTCTAATACCAAAACCGGGCAAAGACCTCACCAAAAAAGAAAATTACAGACCAATATCCCTGATGAACGTAGATGCAAAAATACTCAACAAAATATTAGCAAACCGAATTCAAAAATACATCAAGAGGATCATACACCATGATCAAGTGGGATTCATCCCAGGGATGCAAGGATGGTACAACATTCGAAAATCCATCAACATCATCCACCACATCAACAAAAAGAAGAACAAAAACCATATGATCATCTCCATAGATGCTGAAAAAGCATTTGACAAAATTCAGCATCCATTCCTGATTAAAACTCTCAACAAAATGGGTATAGACAGCAAGTACCTCAACATCATAAAGGCTATATATGACAAACCCACAGCTAACATCATACTTAATGGCGAGACGCTGAAAGCTTTTCATCTAAGATCAGGAACACGACAGGTATGCCCACTTTCTCCACTGTTATTCAACATAGTACTGGAGGTCCTAGCCACAGCAATCAGACAAAACAAAGACATACAAGGCATCCAGATTGGTAAAGAAGAAGTCAAATTGTCACTATTTGTAGATGACATGATACTGTACATAAAAAACCCTAAAGATTCCATTCCAAAACTACTAGAACTAATATCTGAATTCAGCAAAGTTGCAGGATACAAAATTCACACACAGAAATCTGTTGCTTTCCTATACACTAATGATGAACTAACAGAAAGAGAAATCAGAAAAACAATTCCATTGACAATTGCATCAAAAAGAATAAAATACCTAGGAATAAACCTAACGAATTAAGTGAAAGACCTATACCTGGGAACTACAAGACACTCCTAAGAGAAATTAAAGAAGACACTAACAAATGGAAATGCATCCCATGCTCTTGGCTAGGAAGAATCAATATTGTCAAAATGGCTATACTACCTAAAGCAATCTACAGATTCAATGCAATCCCTATCAGACTACCAACAGCTTTCTTCAATGAACTGGAACAAATAATTCTAAAATTCATATGGAACCACAAAGACCCCAAATAGCCAAATCAATCCTGAGAAGGAGGAATAAAACAGGGGGAATTACACTCCCTGACTTCAAGCTCTACTACAAAGCCACAGTAATCAAGACAATTTGGTATTGGCACAAAAACAGACCCACTGACCAGTGGAACAGAATAGAAAATCCAAACATTAACCCAAACATATACAGTCAATTAATATTTGATAAAGGAGCCTTGGATATACAATGGGAGATGACAGCCTCTTCAGCAGCTGGTGTTGGAAAAACTGGACAGCTACATGTAAGAGAATGAAACTGGACTACTGTCTAGCCCCATACACAAAGGTAAACTCAAGGTGGATCAAAGACCTGAATGTAAGTCATGAAACCATAAAACTCTTAGAAAAAAACATAGGCAAAAATCTCTTGGACATAAACATGAGCAACTTCTTCATGAATATATCTCCCCGGGCAAGGGAAACAAAAGCAACAATGAACAAGTGGGACTATATCAAGCTGAAAAGCTTCTGTACAGCAAAGGACACCATCAGTAGAACAAAAAGACATCCTACAGTATGGGAGAATATATTCATAAATGACGTATCCAATAAGGGGCTGACATCCAAAATATATAAGGAACTCACGCACCTCAACAAACAGAAAGCAAAGAATCCAATTAAGAAATGGGCAGAGGACATGAATAGACACTTCTCTAAAGAAGAAATTCAGATGGCCAACAGGCACATGAAAAGATGCTCCACATCGCTAATCATCAGAGAAATGAAGATTAAAACCACAATGAGATATCACCTCACACCAGTGAGGATGGCCAACATCCAAAACACAAACAACAACAAATGTTGGCGAGGATGTGGAGAAAAGGGAACCCTCCTACACTGCTGGTGGGACTGCAAATTAGTTCAACCATTGTGGAAAGCAGTATGGAGGTTCCTCAAAAAACTCAAAATAGAAATACCATTTGACCCAGGAATTACACTCCTAGGAATTTACCCCAAGAATGCAGCAGCCCAATTTGAAAAGGACAGATGCACCCCTATGTTTATTGCAGCACTATTTACAATAGCCAAGAAATGGAAGCAACCTAAGTGTCCATCAGTAGATGAATGGATAAAGAAGATGTGGTACATATACACAGTGGAATATTATTCAGCCATAAGAAGAAAACAAATGCTACCATTTGCAACAACATGGATGGAGCTAGAGGGTATTATGCTCAGTGAAATAAGTCAAGCCGAAAAAGACAAGTATCAAATGATTTCACTCATATGTGGAGTATAAGAACAAAGAAAAAATAGTAACGGAACAAAACAGCAGCAGACTCACAGAACCCAAGAACGGACTAATAGTTACCAAAGGGAAAGGGACTGGGGAACATGGGCGGGAAGGGAGGGATAAGAGGGAAAAAGGGGCATTACGATTAGCAGATGTAATGTTGGGGGGGCACGGGGAGGGCAGTACAACTCAGAGAGCACAAGTAGTGATTCTATAGCATCTCACTACGCAAATGGACAGTGACTGTAATGGGGTTGGTGGGGGGGACCTGATGAAGGGGTAGTTTAATAATCGTAATATTGCACATGTAATTGTAAATTAATGATAAAATAAATTATATTTAAAAAAAAAGTAATTGTGACCCTCAAACCAGACTTCACCTGTCTCTAACATGTTAATGAGAAAGGAAAGACCCAATGTGGGAGAAGAGCTGTGCCTGCTACTAATAATCTAGTCTAAAAATGTACAGTGCTTCTCAAGTATGTAAGTATATGCATCTGGAACATTTTATTATAATAGTTGAAGTGGGATATTTTCAGTGATGCCTGAATCACTGGACAAACAAAAAAATTTATCCAGCCAATAAGAGTTCTTTACTCAATGGTTCTCAATACTGGCTGCATGTGAAAATCACCTATGGAACTTTTTAAAAGACAGAGGTGCTCAGGTCCCTATTGGAACAATTTATTAGAATCTGCAGAGATTAGTCTCAGCCGTCTATATTTTCTTTTTAAGTTCTCCAAGTGATTTTAATTTGCAGCCATGGTAAATGCCATTATTTAAAGGGAAGTATGATAAAAATAAGAAGGTAGAAGTGTGGCAAAGGGTGAATGAATCCTTCCCTAATGACTGATCTAGAGAAATCTTGGTACACCCTCTCTCCCATTCTGGAACACAGCTTAGACTTTGCCCATCTATGATGAGATGCAACTGCCTATTGACCCAACCCAATGCAATTTGAAAATCCCTACTTCAGTTGCTTCTTCAGTTGCTTCAATTATTTCTGGGCTATGAGGTAAATAATCCCAGTCCAATTAAACTAAGTTAATTAAACTAAACTAAATGATACAGTCTACTACTATTAGTCCTGTAGTTTGTTTATTATTTTCTTGGGTTGACTTTATGTTTAAACTCTATTCTGCTATCAGAAAATGCCTGTGGTCTTGGACTTAGTGATTTCCAATGATATAGGATACAGTTCAGAGAAGTGCACATTGTATGCATTGATCTCTGCAGTCCTAGAGATAACATAAACAAGGCAAAAGATGGATTGCTATATGATGTAACAGAAGCAAAGCCTTATCACTATTATCAGCCAATTTAAGGTAAACTTAACTCAGGCTACCTAAAGCAGGGACTCTCAAGCTTTAGTGGGAATAGGAATAATCTGAGGGTTCATCCTTTTTGATTCAGCAGATTTGGAAAGGTGCCTTGGGCAAATATGGTGGTGTTCCCTGAACCCCTCCTTACAAAACATTCTCAACTCTGGTTATACATTAAATTAACATGGGATTCTTTTAAATAATACTGTTTTAGGTCCCACACAGAAATAAACAAATCAGAAACACTGCAAATAGGGCCTTACTAATTTTTAAAAGCTCCATAGGATATTTTGATGCACAACAAAACCTATGCCATAGGTCTGGAATATGCAGAGTTCTCTGATCTCACATTATCAGGGGATCCAATTTACTCAGCAAGTGTTGATTAGGAAAGAAAGAAATTTTTCGAGGAAATTACAAAACAATAATTATAAATAACAATAAGCATATCTCCTCACTAAATTACATTTGAATTCTGAGCAGTCAGAAAAAAAAATGAGTGATAATAGCTAACTTGAAGGCAGAGCAGAAAGAAGTTTCACATTTGTCTTAAGTCTAGGTTTCTGCTCTAGAGTTGCCTCTGCAAGCCCCACACATCTTGAGGCCACCTACTCAACCAGTCATTACCACTAAAGTAAGGTGGGATCAAGTCAGACAACTGGATGGACACTATGGACCAAACAAGAGCCTCAGCTGATCACATTGCAAAGAAGAAAATGGTTGAGTGACTTAATTCAATCACAATGATAGAATTAAATGTTTGGGTTTTATTGGAAGTGAAAAGGGCAGAGCTGTAAACAATTAGGCATCCTCTTCAAATTCTCTGTTATTTTATAGAATCCTCTTATTAAACTCTGTCCTATTTATTAAACTCTTCAAAATAGTGGACGTATGTGTGTGTGTGTGTGTGTGTGTTTGACAGACATTCATTGGCAATTTGAGATTAATATAAAAATGTTATTCCTTTCTATAAGAATATGAGATTATAAACAAGGATAATATGTGGGACAGAACATACAAATGTGATACAATCTGATAACCACTACTCAGTAACATTTTGGTCATAGCAACATACAGGAAGTAGTGTCCAGGATAAAAATCTCTGCTACTTTCTCCTCTGTTGTGTTACCTCCATTCTTTTAAGCATGTATGAACAGAGAAAGCCTTGAACAACATTGAGAAGCATGTAAGATTTCCTTTGTACTTCTTATACATTGTTTTCTAAATTTATCCCTTTTTTCCTTGAGCAGGAAAAATTATTATTGTAAGTGTCAGGTCAGTAGGGAACAACGGGGGGTCACTCAGCTTCCCTTCAGATAACATTAATTCATTAGTTCATTCATTCATTCAGAAAACATTTATCAGCCATGTTATACCAGGAAATGTATTAGATTCTGAAAACCAACCATGTTCTCAGCCATCAAGGGATTTATATCTTATGAGTAAGGCAGGTTTATAATACTAAAAATAAATTGCAAAAGCTGATAAGTTCTATTAAGAAAAATAAAGGGTGGTCTTAGAGAAATCAGGTAAAATATAAAATTAGAATGTCAGCCCTAATCTCTAAACAATAAAGAATGAAGAGAGAATAAGAAATAAAGAAGAACAGAGAAGTAGAAGAAAAACCAGAAGAGAGAGATTCAGAAAAATGAAAAGGTACTAAAAGGAGTAGTTAACAGTTTTGACACTGCTGGGGAGTCAAATAAGTTCAAAGTAAAGAAGTCAACAGGGGTTTATCACTTAAAATTCATCAATGACTATGATGAGGTCAATTGTAGTGAAATTGGGGCAATGAGCAATGGATTGGAGAGTGAATATATGGAAGTAGATATGGATGTGTCTTAAAAATAAGATGAAAGGTATTGATGGATATGTTGAGACATTCTACTGTAAAGGAAAGCTTAATTTGGGGTAAATCTTGCCGGGAAGATGCAAAATCACATTTCTGTTTTTTAAAAGTGGCAGATAACTAGAACAGGCTTGCGTGCTACTGGGAATAATTCATTAAAGAGGGCAACATGAAAGAAGAGAAGAGAAAGGACAAGAGCGAGCAAGGAAGAAAGTGAACGCGGACATAACCCAGAACCTACTTGTAGGGGACCTTTCTCTGCTTAGATCAGGAGCAATATATTCATTGTAGTGGTTTAAAGAAAAAAAGGCAGTGGAATGTCCTCTCCTGATTGTTTTAACTTTTTAAGTCAAGAAGGAGAAAAAAAAACTTAGCTGAGAGTGGGGAAGGAGGAAGGAAAAGTGAAATTTGAGGAAAGAAGACAAGGTAGGAAATAGATAGATATTAAAATGGGAAAGGAAACTCACCAGGAAGATTTTCCTGAAGTATAAGATGAGAACATCAGCTGAGAGAGCAATGAGACAGGAAAACAAAGTTAAATGTTGTAACAATGATGGTGAGAAATAGTCACTTCTGAGGATAGAAAATAAGACTTCTAAAATCTTAGGCACTGACTTTCCCATTCTGACATATGAGAGCCGATGATCTACAGCACTGGTTCTCATCTGGGGTGATTTCTAGTGAATAGAGGCCAGGATTGGTGCCAAATATCCTAAGGTGCACATGATGCCCTCTGACCCCAACTGAGGATTATCTGACCCCAGCTGTCAATAGTGTCAAAGCTGAGAAACCTGGGCCTAAGAGAAAATGGTTTTAAGTTTTTGAAATTTCTGCTACCAGATGCAAAGATTTTAGTGAATGAAATTTATCTTCAGTGAAGATTCTGGTTTCTTTACAAAACCATAAATCAAGAAGGTTTTATTCATTCCTAACAAACACTTTCTATGGCAATTTAGGTTCAGTTTATTTTATTTGCTTCTCAGGGAATTTGGAAAAGATGTACTCTCTAATACTTTTTTAAAACAATGTTAGTAAGTATAGCTTGTTTATTCACTCTCTGCTTTCTCATTAATATATTTTCTAAAATACATACCTCACTTTTCAATAATAGAGGTTAGTGTTTTAAATGCAAAAGAATTCTCATGACAATGACTATTACCATAGTTGGGCAGCATTCCAAAAGCATCCAGAAGTGGGAAGTCCTGTGCAGAAAGACAGTTTTATAATGTCGAGGGCAAGGAAGGGGTATTGTAGATAACATTACACATGTTTTCCTTAGAAGTCTAAAAACAAATCCCTATAATACAATGTCAGTATTATGGTAAACACTTCCTAAAGCAAGTCTTTTCGCTTTGAATAAGACATTATGGCTATGAATCATCCTGGAACTAAGCACAAATGGAATGAAACATACTACCTAGTGTGCTGAGAAAAGAGTAAAGGAGTGTTTTCAGGAGAATACCTACAGTATCCTAAGTCTGAACTCTGCAGGAAGGTCAAACTAATCAACATAGAACATGCATTTAAATGGGACAACTGCTCCATAAATAGGTTTGAGATTAAAAGGAGATAAAGTAAAAATGCATACACATTTGAATCAAAGAATTATATTCTAAAGCAATCTTATTAATAGTAGTAATTAAATTCTATGCCATGAATCATCTGTTTCTAACAATTTAAAATCATAGTAATCATGTTCAACGAAGTTGAAAATTTTCAGATTTCTAAATTTTTGGTGCCCTGGGATCAAGAAAAACAAGGATTCTTTATCCTTTGAAAATATACTTGATCTTATTGCTAAAACTTATGAACAGCTCACCCTCCACTGTATTCAACTAAGTCAAAAAGATTTTTTTAAAAACTCAAACTTCAGCAGAAACTGAATTTTTACTCATCTGGTATTTATATTTTTAAATTTCCACTTCGTAAACTTTTTTTATTTGAGATAATTGTAGACATACGCAGTTGCAAGAAATAATGGTTTTAATCTGCATTTCCCTGAGGCTAATAATGCTGAACATGTTTGCACGTGCTTATTTGCCACCTGTATCTTCATGCAATGTCTTGCAAGTTTTTCCCCCCATTTTCTAACTGAACTGTTTTTCCTTCTGCTATCAAGTCTTGAGAGTTCTTTATTGTTTATGTAGTCCTTTGTTGAAAATAAGTGGTTTGCAAATATTTTCTTAGTCTGAAGCTTGTATTGTCATTTTCTTAACTGTCTTTTATAGAGCAAAAGTTAATTTAAATGAAGTCCACTTTGTCCATTTTTTCCTTTTATTGATGCTGCTTTTGCTGTTTAAGAATTCTTTGCCTAGAACTAGATTGCAAAGTATCCTTTTACATTTTTTTTAAAGATTTTATATTTCACAGTTAAGTCCATGATCAACTTTGGGTTAATTTTTGTATAAGTTGTTAGGTTTTAGATGAAGTTGCCTTATTTTCCCCTCTTTATGAAAAGGCTGTCTTTCTTCCACTGAACTGATTTTGCAACTTTGTTAAAATCAGTTGGACATATTTGTATGGGTCTGTTTCTGAGTTCTACATTCTGTTTCATTGATCTATGTGTCTAAACCTCCACCAATACATCTCTTTTAGCACAGCCATAAAATTCATGTCAACTGATTTCTCTGTTAATTTAATTTTCAAAATAGTTTTATATATTTTAGTTCCTTTGCTTTTCTATATAAAATTTAGAATAATTGTGTCTATGCCTACAAAACATTTTGCTGGTATTGTGACAGCAATGTGTAAACACTTGCATATCAATTTAAGAGAATTAAAATCATTACTATATTCATTCTATTTTCCTAGTGTTGACCTATCTCTATTCTACTAAAGATAACATATCCTACTTAAAAATTCTTATTGTTTTAAATGGGTACAATGAATTTTATACAATACAAACTAGTCATGTGGAACATTTCATTAGGAAAGAGCTGTCAATTCTTGCACATGAAATGCCATTTCATGTTTCACAATCACTCCAATGATCCTCTGTTTTTCTATAGTGTCTTATTAGCCAGATGTCATCTCTTAAAATGTCAGCAAAAGGAAAGATAAGGACATAGTAAAACATAATGCAGACTTTTAAAACAAGTGCAGTCTTTGAATAGGTTAATATTAGGAGTTGATTTCAGTTCCCAGATTTTGTTGCAGTGCTTTTTTTAATATTCATTTTTTTCTTATATATCTCCACTGATATTTTAATGAGGTAAATTTATTAAAGGCCTGCCCACTTGTGTCTAAACTATCATAATTAATTTTACTTTAAAACCTTTTTCTTGTTGTGCTCTAAAAAGACTAAATAAAGTGTTGATAAATTAAATGTAAATTTGAAAAGAAAATCTCTTCTTTAAACAATGCTTCATATACCCCCAAATTTTTTCCAGATAAATCCCATCAGGTTATTCAAACAACTAAATATCCAAACAATTATTGGATGGGGATATCAACCCAATCTTGTGCAAGTTCCCACACACAAGCCTAGGAAAATACACCCAAAGTCACTGCAAGCAACCACTCTGACAACAGTTCTTCAGGATTAGTAAAAATTACTCAAAAATAATGTTTGTTTTTACCATTATGATGGATTGGTTAATACCCCTGTATTATGGTATTATTGAAACAAAAATATGAGTAAGATATTTTTAAGCATTTAAGCACAGATAGGCCAGCAAGAAATCCTAGAATACTAAGAGAGAAAGAGAAATGAGGACTTCAAAGGAATGTTAAGCTGAGCACTGAAGTTGGGACACTGCTGAAGCAAAGGGTCATTGTCCAATAGTCAGTCTCCTGATAAGGAGGACTAGAGGCAAAACCTGGAGATTTCCCCAGGTAGGGAGTAAGACAGATTTTTCTGGAGCCTCCCTCCCTCACCCACTGTAAACCAGGGGACGAAGAGGACTAGAATATTAGTGCAGTGATCAACTAGCAATAATACAGGAAGTAACATATCCTGAAAAGGAATATCCACACACAAACATTGGGCCTGATGATGAAACATTAGCAGCATTCATATACACTCAGAAAAAAAGAAGCATAACTAACATGAAAAAATCTAGGAGGTCTCTTTTGCACCCATGCTGTTGATTGCTAAATGTAATAGTCTGATCATGACGCTGAATAAATGTGTCTTTTTTTTTTAATGTGCTGTGTAAAGTTAGTCTACTCTGAAGCCATCTTGGTAAACTACCCCAAGAGTGTGAAGTTATAATTCTTTCAGGGTGATGCCAGGTTCCATTCAAAATTTACCTGCTTGGGCACAGAAGCCATTGTCTCCAGAAATCTTGGTGTAGTTAAACTTGAGTTATACTGTGTTGTGACCTGGAGTTCCATTAAAAGGGTCACCCAAGCAGTCAATGGAGTTTATTTGGTTATTAATATGATTGTTGGCACATCCTATGCAATATATCTAAATTGAATTATGGTACCAGATAAAACTAGATGGGAATGAAGCTTGTGTATCATCCATTATCATGTGTAATCAATAAACAGATTTAATATCCTTTGAAAAAAAAATCTAGGAGGTCTTAACCAGTGTAAATATAGATAAAAGTAATAAAATGTATAAAGATCAGAAAAAGTTGTAAAACTGACATTATTTGAATATTTTATCTCATAAAACATCTGAAAGCACCTACAGAAAACATCTTAGAAGGTAATAAAAAAATATTAGCGACATTTTTGAAATTTAGGAGATTGACATGCATAAATTTCTCCACTCCAGCAATTACAAATGTGACTTTTAAGTGGATACCATAGATCATCATAGCAACAAAAAATGATAAAATATATACAAATAAATCTAACAATATGTACAAGATATTTATGGAGAAAATGAGGAAACATACCTAAAGTACAAAAGAAAATCAAATTTGAAAAAAATGAGAATTTAGCGTATTTATGGACTGGAAGATTCTGTATTACAAAAGATGTCAGTATTCTTTCAATTAATATATAATACAATCTTCTTCATATTTCCAATATGTTTTGATAAACTCACCAAACTGCTCCTAAAATTCATGAGATTAATTAAGATCCAGTAACAGTGAAGAAATTGTAAAAAACTAAGAAAAAAGAATTTTTCATATTAAAATTTAAAGTCACAGTAACTAAGATATCATGGTATTTTTAGAGAGATGGACAAATAGATCAAAAGAATAAAATAGCTGAAAACCAAATTGAAGCATTAATGAGACTTTGGTATATAATTGGGTAAAGCTTAAAATCAGAGGACATATGACAGTCTATCTGATAAATGGTGTTGGGCAATCGCCTTTTCATAAGAAAATAAAAGAATTATCTTCATCTCTCTCCTCTCTCCTGTTTTTCCACGCTTAATTATGGAAAAAAATCTTAAATACTATTAAAACTATTAGAGACAAATATAGTGGACTATCTTGTTCTTCAGTGTTGAAGATATGATATCTAAAATAAGATATAAAAAGTAGAGTAGAAAGATGAAAGAGCTAGTATTCAAGTACAGATACTATTTTAGAAATAAGAATGCTTTGAGTTCCATTATTACAAAGTATGGCTGGCCATGAAAATAGTCTCAAATCACAAATGGCAGGAAGTATAACTGACCAATAACCTCAGATACTATCACCTGAAATCCATCATTCAGTTCATGATGAGACTGCATGACCAGCTGGCTTCTCCAGCCAATGGCTGAGCATGGCCGGATATTTGGGTAGTGCATTCTTGCAGACAGTGGATTCCAATGAAAAGTCTGGCTTGAAGACTCCCTACAGTTTTAGCAAAAACCTTAGAATTCCCCCACACTCTAATCCTTTTCCAACTTAACCTTCCTTCCGTCCCTCTCATCTCCTTTAGATCAGATCTGCATCCTGGTTTCACACATCTCCCAGCCTCTTCTCAGGTTTTCCTCACTTTCTTTATCCTCTTCCACAGATTATCTCACCTTTGTGTCTGGTTCTCAGAGGACATGAATTAACACACAGTGGTAAACACCATGAAGCAAAAGCAGACACTACAGGAAAAATGAAAGAAAAATATAAACATCAGCTTTCATCTTTAAAATGTAATAGGAGGAATTAAAGATGCTGGCATGAGAGGTGAGACAGAGGCCTCCTCCCAAAACCACACATAATATGAAAATAGAGTTAATATAACTAATCCTGAGAGAGCAACAGAAATGAAGGCTGCATCAGACTGCATACACCTGGAGAAAAGAACAGACCTCACAGAAAAGGGTAATGTACCAAAGCCATGATCAGGTGGGACCCAAGCCCTTCCCCCCACCCCTGCTGACTGGCAAGAAGAAGAGAAACACAGCAGGGAGGGAATGGAGGCCTAGGACAGCTAAATACCCAGCCCTGGAGTTCTCATCTGGGAGCACAAATCTACATTGCAAACCTAAGACAGGTGGAATACCTGGAGAGACTGAGATTCCAGCTGTTTGCAGAAAACAGGAATCCACATCTGGCTGCTCTGGGGAAAAAGAAAGGACAGCAGTCTGAGAGACATCCTAACAGTGAGATGGCTACTAAAGGGGCAAGGAATGCACAGAGTTTGCTGCTCAGGAGAAAGGACAGGTGGACTAAACTGTGCAGGTGCACTCTGCTTAGCAGGTTGGGAACTTTCAGGAGCTTCAGGCACTCCATTGCCATGGCTGGCTACACAGCTCCAAGGTTCAAACCATGATACACAACCTACTGCACCTTCCTCCTGCATGGCACGAGCTCACAAATCGGTAGCCCCTGCACAAGCATCAGGCCAACCAGAGGGAGGTCCCACCTACAGCAGCTACAAACACAAAGCATACAAGTTTACACCTGTGAGCTCGGCCCACTGCTTCTGGCAGTGGAGACAGGAACAGCTGCCAGAAAGCAGGAAACAGCTCTTTCCTCCCCCCAGGTACTAGTGCCACTCCCCTGCAACCTCCAACATCACTCCAGGGGCTGAGCAGATCCAGAAGTAGACTTCTAGGCATGAAAGGGCACGACACCCAAATATGAAATGTCACAGGAAGTTAACTCAAAATGGATCAAAGACCTGAATGTAAGTCATGAAACCATAAAACTCTTAGAAAAAAACATAGGAAAAAATTTCTTGGACATAAACATGAGCAACTTCTTTATAAACATATCTCCCCGAGCAAGGGAAACAAAAGCAAAAATGAACAAGTGGGACTATATCAAGCTGAAAAACTTCTGTACAGCAAAGGACACCATCAGTAGAACAAAAAGGCATCCTACAGTATGGGAGAATATATTAAAAAATGACATATTCCATAAGGGGTTGATGTCCAAAATATATAAAGAACTCATGCACCTTAACAAACAAACAAAAAATAATCCAATTAAGAAATGGGCAGAGGACATGAATAGACGCTTCTCCAAAGAAGAAACTCAGATGGCCAACAGGCATATGAAAAGATGCTCCACATCACTAATCATCAGAGAAATGCAGATTAAAACCACAATGAGGAAGATGGCGGTGTGAGCAGGGTGGCAGAATTCTCCTCCCAAACTATATAAATCTATGAAAACACAGCAAATACAACTATTCCTAAAAGAGAAATTGGAACACACAGGGAAGTGCACAGCGTGCAGCCACACCTGGGAGGACTCAGCACCCGCGAGGCGGGTAAGATACAGAGCCGCGACCCGGCAGCACCGGAACACTCACCCAGCCCACCGCTCCAGTGGGAGGAGAGGATTCAGAGCCGGGAGGGAGTAGAAGAGCAGGTTCGTGAAATAACCAGCCCCGGTGGTCTGCGCCAGAGCACCGGGAGCGCTGACACACATCGCGCAGTGCATCAGACATTGGAGAGGCAGATCCAGGGGCTGAGCAGATCCAGAAGTAGACTTCTAGGCATGAAAGGGCACGACACCCAAATATGAAATGTCACAGGAAGTTAACTCAAAATGGATCAAAGACCTGAATGTAAGTGCAGGTTTTGAGCCAGGAAGGTGCCGGGACCATGCAGCCAGCGCCCAGGGACAAGAGAAAAGCACACGCCATCTGTAGCGGCCTCAGAGAGGCGGGGGGCCCAGCGAGGGAACACCAGCGCCCCGGCGGGCTCAGCCCTGCAGGCTGGAAGTCCTGGGGAACTGCGGTCCCCTTCACTAGTGCAGCCAGCGCCCAGGGACAAGAGAAAAGCGCGCGCCATTTGTAGTGGTCTTGGAGAGGCGGGGGGCCCAGCGAGGGAACACCAGCACGCCGGCGGGCTCTGCCCGGCAGGCTGGAAGTCCTGGGGAACTTCGGTCCCCTTCACTAGTGACAGAAAGAAGGGAGCAACCACGCTGGAACTTTATACAGAAAATAGTGTCCCATTCATTCCTACCTACAAAAACGGCACGGCTGCAGCTGCGAATTAGTGGAGCAACAGCGACACCTACAGCACGCGTAGAGAAACCACTCCAGAGCCCAGCTGACACACGTGGCACCTACCAGCAACCACTCCTGCCAACATGACAAGACAGAAGAAAATGATACAGACAAAGCTCACCAAGATTCAGAGCCCCTCTGAGAAGGAACCTGAAGAGATGGAAATGCAGCATCTTCCTGAAAAAGAATTCAGAATAAAAGTCATAACCATGCTGATGGACCTACAGAAAAATATGCAAGAGCTAAGGGAGGAAGTGAGGGAAGTCAGGAAAGATAATGCAGAAATGAGACAAGCCATCGATGGGCTCAGCAGCAGACTGGACGAGATGCAAGACACTGTTAATGCAATAGAAATCTGAGAACAGGAATACAGAGCAGCTGGCGCAGAGAGAGATAAAAGGATCTCTAGGAATGAAAGAATATTAAGAGAACTGTGTGACCAATCCAAAAGGAACAATATTCGCATTATAGGAGTACCAGAGGAAGAAGAGAGAGAAAAAGGGATAGAAAGTGTCTTTGAAGAAATAATTGCTGAAAACTTCCCCATGCTGGGGAAGGAAATAGTCTCACAGTCCATGGAAGCCCACAGATCTCCTAACACAAGGGACCCCAGGAAGACAACACCAAGACACATAATAACTAAAATGGCAAAGATCAAAGATAAGGACAGAGTATTAAAGGCAGCTAGAGAAAGAAAAAAGATCACCTTCAAAGGAAAACCCATCAGACTAACATCAGACTTCTCAACAGAAACCTTACAGGCTAGAAGAGAATGGCATGATATATTTAACGTAATGAAACAGAAGGGCCTCGAACCAAGAATACTGTATCGAGCATGATTATCATTTAAATATGATGGCGGAATTAAACAATTTTCAGACAAGCAAAAGCTGAGAGAATTTGCCTCCCATAAACCACCTCTACAGGACATCTTAAAGGAACTGCTCTAGAGGGAAGCACTCCTAAGGCTAAAAAGCTGTCACCAGAGAAAATAAAATCATAGCAAAGAAAGCAGACCATCCAAAACTAACTAAAGGCAAAGAATAAAACACCTAGTAGATAAAGAATGGAGGAGGAAGAATAAGAAGGGAGAGAAATAAAGAAACATCAGACTGTGTTTACAATAACTTAACAAGAAAGTTAAGTTAGAATGTTAGATAGTAAAGAAGCAACCCTTGAACCTTTGGTAACCACGAATCTAAAGCCAACAATGGCAATAAGTACATATCTTTCGATAATCACCCTAAACGTAAATGGACTGAATGCACCAATCAAAAGACACAGAGTAACAGAATGGATAAAAAAGCAAGACCCATCTATATGCTGCCTACAAGAAACTCACCTCAAATCCAAAGATATACACAGACTAAAAGTGAAGGGATGGAAAAAGATATTTCATGCAAACAACAAGGAGAAAAAAGCAGGTGTTGCAGTACTTGTATCAGACAAAATAGACTTCAAAACGAAGAAAGTAGCAAGAGATGAAGAAGGACATTACATAATGATAAAGGAGTCAATCCAACAAGAAGATATAACCATTTTAAATATATATGCACCGAACACAGGGGTGCCAGCATTTGTGAAACAAATACTAACAGATTTAAAAGAGGAAATAGACAGCAATGCATTCATCTTAGGTGACTTCAACACACCACTCACTCCAAGAGACAGATCAACCAGACAGAAAATAAATAAAGACACAGAGGCACTGAACAACACACTAGAACAGATGGACCTAACAGACATCTACAGAACTCTACACCCAAAAGCAACGGGATACACATTCTTCTCAAGTGCACATGGAACATTTTCCAGAATAGACCACATACTAGGCCACAAAAAGAACCTCAGTAAAATCGAAAATATTGAAATTCTACCAACCAACTTCTCGGATCATAAAGGTATTAAACTAGAATTAAACTTTAGAAAGAAAACAAAAAGGCTCACAAATACATGGACACTTAACAACATTCTCCTAATTAATCAATGGGTCAATGACCACCAGAAAAAGGGCCAAGTAAAACTGAACTCATCAATCTTACTGAAAGAGATTTCAATATAAAAATCATAACCATGCTCACAGAGCTACAGAAAAATATTCAACAAATCAGGAGTGAGTTCAGGACTGAGATTCAATCATTAAGGAATCAAATATCTGTAATAAAACACAGAGGAGAGATTTGAAAGCAAATTAGATGTAGTAGAGGAGATGGTAAATGGAATAGAAAGTAGAGAAGAGGAATGCAAAGAAGCTAAGGCATAGAGAAAAAAAAAGATCTCTTTGAATGAAAGAATATTGAGAGAATTGTGTGATCAATCCAAATGGAAAAATATTCACATTATAGGGGTACCAGAAGAAGAAGAGAGAGAAAAAGGGATAGCAAGTGTCTTTGAGGACGTAATTGCTGAAAATTTCGCCAATCTTGGGAAGAAGATAGTCTCTCAGGCCATATTTCCCAACACAAAAGACCCAAGTAAGACAACATCAGACATATAATAATTAAAATGGCAAAAATCAAGGATAAAGACAGACTTTTAGAAGCATCCAGAGACAAAAAACATCCCCAAAACAAAAGAAAAAAGGAAAAAATGATCACATACAAAGGAAAACCCATGAAGCTATTATCAGATTTCTCAATAGAAACCTTACAGGGCCAGAAGAGGGTGGAATGATATATTTAATGCAATGAAGCAGAAGGGCCTCAATCCAAGAATACTCTAGCTGGCAAGAATAATATTTAAATTTGAATGAGAAATTAAGCAATTTCCAGATAAGCAAAAGCTGACAGAATTTACCTCCCACAAACTATCTCTAAAGTGTATTTTGGAGGGACTGCTATAGATGGAAGGGTTCCTAAGGCTAAATAGCTGTCATCAGAGAAAATAAAACCCCAGTAAAGGAAGCAGAACAATTAATTACTAAGCAGAGGCAAACTCAAATCAACCCCCAAAGTCAGTCAAGTGATAGACAAAGAGTAGAAAATATGATACCTGATGTTTAATGTATGGAGGAAGAAGAAAAATGAGAAGAAAAAAAAAAGAACCTTTAGATTGTGTTTGTAATAGTATAGTACGTTAGTTAAATTAGACTGTTGGATAGTAAGGAATTTACCCTTGAAACATTCGTAACCATGACTCTAAAGCCTACAATGGCAATGAGTACATACATACTGATAATCAACCTTAACTGAAATGGTCTGAATGCACCAATCAAAAGACATAGAGTCACTGAATGGATAAAATAACAAGACCAGTCTATATACTGCTAAAAGAGACACACTTCATACCCAAAGACATACACAGATTAACAGTGAAGAGATGGAAAAAGATATTTCATGCAATTAATATGGAGAAAAAAGCAGGCATTACAGTACTTCTATCCGACAAAATAGACTTCAAAACAAAGAAAGTAACAAGAGACAAAGAAGGACATTACATAATGATAAAAGGGTCAGTCCAAGAGGAGGATATAACTATTATAAATACCTATACCCAACACAGGATCACCTACATATGTGAAACAAATACTAACAGAATTAAAGAGGGAAATAGAATGCAATGCATTCATTTTGGAAGACGTCAACACACCACTCACTCCAAACGACAGATCAACCAAACAGAAAATAAGTAAGGAGACAGAGTCACTGAAAAACACATTAGAACAGATGGACCTAACAGACATCTACAGAACACACCAATCAAAAGCAGCATGATACACATTTTTCTCAAGTGCACATGGAACATTTTAAAGAACAGATTATATCCTAGGCCATAAAAAGAGCCTCAGTAAATTCAAAAAGATTGAAATTCTGCCAACCAGATTCTCAGATCACAAAGGTATGAAACTAGAAATAAATTACTCAAAGAAAACAAAAAGACCACAAACACATGGAGGCTTAATAACATGCTCTCAAATAATCAAAGGATCAATGAACAAATAAAACCAGAGATCAAGAAATATATGGAGACAAACAATAACAATAATTCAACACTGCGAAATCTGAGACGCAGCAAAGGCCCTGCTAAGAGGGAAGTATATCACAATACAAGCCTACCTCAGGAAAGAAGAACAATCCCATAGGAAAAGTCAAAACTCCCAATTAATGAAACTGGAAAGAGAAGAAAGAATGAGTCCAAAAGTCAGTAGAAGGAGGGACATAAAAAAGATTAGAGCATAAATAAATAAAATCGAGAAGAATAAAACAATAGAAAAAAATCAATGAACGTAGAAGCTGGTTCATCAAGAAAATAAAGAAAATAGATAAACCCCTAGCCAGACTTATCAAGGAAAAAAGAGAGTCTGCACATAAACAGAATCAGAAATGACAAAAAATCATTACAGCAAAGAAATACAAAGAATTATTAGAGAATACTATGAAAACTTATATGCTAACAAACTCGATAAAGTAGAAGAACTGGACAATTTTCTAGAAAAATAAAACCTTTAAAAGCAGACCCAGGAAGAAACAGAAAATCTGAACAGTCCAATTACCAGCAAGGAAATTGAATTGGTAATCAAAAAATTACCTAAGAAAAAAACTCCTGTACCAGATGGCTTCACTGCTGAATTTTATCAAACATTTAGTGAAGACCCAATACCCACCCCAACCTCCTTAAAGTTTTCCAAAAAGTAGAAGAGGAAAGAATATTCCCAAACTTATTCTATGAGGTCAGCATCATTTTACTACCAAAACCAGGCAAAGGCACCACAAAAAAAGAAAATTACAGACCAATATCCCTGATGAACAAAAACGCAAAAATCCACAACAAAATATTAGCAAGCTGAATTCAAAAATACATCAAAAAGATCATTCATCATGATCAAGTTGTATTTATCCCTGGGATGCAAAGATGGTACAGTACTTGAAAATCCATCACAATCATCCACCACATCAATAAAAAGGACAAAAACCACATGATCATCTCCATAGATGCTGAAAAAGCATTTAACAAAATTCAACAACCATTCATGATAAAAACTCTCAGCAAAATGAGTATAGAGGGCAAGTACCTCAAAATAATAAAGGCCATATATGACAAACCCACAGCCAACGTTATACTTAACAGCGAGAAGCTGAAAGCTTTTCCTTTAAGATTGGGAACAAGACAAGGATGCCCACTCTCCCCACTTCTATTCAACATACTCTGGAGGTCCCAGCCACAGCAATAATAGAACACAAAGAAGTAAAAGGCATCTAGATTGGGTCTGAAGAAGTCAAACTGTCCCTCTTTCCAGATGACATGATATTGTACATAAAAATCCCTGAATAATCCACTCCAAAACTACTAGATCTAATATCTGAATTCAGCAAAGTTGCAGGATACAAAATTAATACACAGAAGTCCATTGCATTCCTATACACTAATGATGAACTAGAGAAACAGAAATCAGTAAAACAATTCCTTTCATGATAGCATCAAAAAGACTAAAATACCTAGGAATAAACCTAATGAAGGAAGTGAAAGAACTATATCCTGAAAACTACAAGACACTTATGACAGAAATTAAAGAAGACACCAATAAATGGAAACACATCCCGTACTCATGGACAGGAAGAATTAATTGTCAAAATGGCCATCCTGCCTAAAGAAATCTACAGATTCAATACAATCCCTATCAAAATTCCAATAGCACTCTTCAATGAATTAGTGCAAATAGTTCTAAAATTCATATGGAACCACAAAAGACCCTGAATAGCTAAAGCAATCTTGAGAAGGAAGAATAAAGCTGGGCGGGGTGTTGCACTCTGCAACTTCAAGCTCAACTACAAAGCCACAGTAATCAAGACAATTTGATACTGGCACAAGAACAGGTCCATAGACTAATGGAAGAGAATAGAGAGCCCAGATATAAATCCAAGTGTATATGATCAATTAATATATGATAAAGGAGCCATGGATATACAATGGCGAAATGACAGCCTCTTCAACAACTATTGTTGGGAAAACTGGACAGCTACATGCAAGATAATAAAACTGGATTATTGTCTAACCCCAAACACAAAAGCAAACTCTAAATGGGTCAAAGACCTGAATGTAAGTCATGAAACTATAAAACTGTTAGAAGAAAACATAGGCAAAAATCTCCTGAATATGAACAAGAGCAACTTCTTCCTGAACGCATCTCCTTGGGCAAGGGAAACAAAAGCAAAATGAACAAATGGGGCTACATCAAGCTAAAAAGCTTCTGTACAGCAAAGGACACCATCAGCAGAACAAAATGGCATCCTACAGTATGGGAGAATATATTTGTAAATGACATATCTGACAAGGGGTTAACATACAAAAAATATAAAGAACTCACATGCCTCAACACCCAAAAAGAAGATAACTTGATTAAAAAATGGGCAGAGGATATGAACAGAGAATTCCCCAAAGAAGAAATTCAAATGGCCAACAGGAAAATGAAAAAATGCTCCACTTCGCTAATTATCAAAGAAATTCAAATTAAACCACAATGAGATATCACCTCACACCAGTTAGGATGGCCAACATAGAAAAGACTAGGAACAACAAATGCTGGTGAGGATGCGGAAAAGGGGGAACCCTCCTACACTGCTGGTGGGAATGTAAACTAGTTCAACCATTATGGAAAGCAATATGGAGATTCTTCAAAAAACTAAAAATATAAATACCATTTGACCCAGGAATTTCACTCCTAGGAATTTACCCAAAGAAAACAAGTTCTCACACTCAAAAAGACATACACCCCTATGTTTACTGCAGCACTATTTACAATAGCCAAGATATAGAAGCAACCTAAGTGTCCATCAGTAGATGAATCAATAAAGAAGATGTGGTACATATACACAATGGAATACTATTCCACAAAAGAAATAAATCCTACCATTTGCAACAACATTGATGGAACTAGAGGATATTATGCTCAGTGAAATAAGTCAGACAGAGAAAGACAAGTACCAAACGATTTCCCTCATTTGTAGAGTATAACAACAAAGCAAAACTGAAAGAACAAAACAGCAGCAGTCTCACAAATTCTAAGAAGGGACTAGAGGTTAGCAAAGGAGAGGAGTGGGGGAGGTTGGGTGGGGAGGGAGGGAGAAAGGAATTGGTATTATGATTAGTACACATGGTGTTGGGAGGGGATTCATGGGGAAGACAGTGTAGCACAGAGAAGAGAAGTAGTGACTCTGTTGCATCTTACTACACTGATGGACAGTGCCTGCAATGGGTTATGGGTGAGGGGGGGGGACTCGATAATATGGATGAATGTAATTACCACATTGTTTTTCATGTGAAACCTTCATAAGAATGTATATCAATGATATGACTTGTGTATTCATAGAAGAAAACCAGCTATAATTAAGACAATCACCCATGTCAGCAGTTGGTCAATTTTTTTTTTTATCTTGTCATTTGCAACAACATGGATGGAACTAAAGGGTGTTATGCTAAGTGGAATAAGCCAGGCAGAGAAAAATACCATATGCCATATGATTTCACTTATATGTGGAATCTAAAAACAAAACAGCAATAGACTCATAGACACTGAGAAGTGATTGGTGCTTACCAAGGAGGGATTGGGAGGGTGAAATAGATGAAGGGAATAAAGAGGCACAAAATCTCATTCATAATATAATTTAATCATAGGGATGAAATTACAGCATGGAGAACACTCAATAACTTGGTAACATCTTTCTATTTTGACAGTAACTATACTAATTGGGTGAGCATTTAATAATGTAGATAGCTGCAAAAAAAAAAAGAACTGAACAGTAAATGTTTTAGTTTTCTTCCACCAAGTGACAAAATCAAGAGTATTATATAGTTATTTAAGAAGCCATTTAAAAATGTAAAAATTATTGCAGATCCAGGAAGAAGGAGTAGAAAGAGAAGAAGGAAAAGAAGACAACTGGACAGATCTGGACTCTGGGCTGGGCCCTATGCATGTGGCATTCAAAACTTTGTGTATCCTTAAAAGAATTTTGAAAAACTGTTTCCTTTTGTACAGGTTTAGGATGACTCCTAAAGTTTTCATTTAAGTTTAATAGTTATAAAGGTTATAATTACAACCAGAATTCTATTGTACATGTGCTTTAAGTTTGCTTTTATTACAAATTTGGAGCAGCAGGTTTAGTTTATTCAATTTATGGAAAATGCATGTCTTAATAATCTAAATAATGAAGCTAATCATGTATTCCTCAATTTCAGACTTCTTCTTACCAGAAAAAAAATTACTTTGCTTTTTCATTTCAAATATCATGTTAAGAAGCAGCACCATTAAACCCATCTCAGTTCCGATTTTCAATTCTAAGAAATAGGTAGGTAAAATATAGGTGAACAGATGTATAGATGGGGAGTGGGCAGATAGATAATCACTAGGTAGAGAGACAGGCAGGCATACAGAAATTTTGAAAAGACATTTTCAGTTTTTATGTTTCCCTTTTAATGGTTCTCCAGAGATTTTTAAAATATATAATCTGGGACTTTATCACAATATGATGTGGAATGGATTGATGAGAATTACCCTTTTTCTCTGTAAAGCAGAGGGTTTTGAAAGCAGAAAAAGGATGGGGAAAGCTCCAGAGACCCTCTTTTAGGTCAGATTAGTTTTGGAAAGGGTACATATAGAATTTGAGGATCTGGAAGACAATATCCTTCAATTCTATCTTTGCCCAGATATCCCCCCACCAAAAGTGGTTTATTACCACTGCATTTGAAAACCACTGGTCTAAGATCGTAAATGCTCCATTTATAACAATAACATTTTAATGCAAGAAGAGTCAATTATTGGTGGTGGTGGTGATGGTGTGAATAAATACATAACCCCAAGCTTAAAATTTAGGAAATTCTGTGATCTGCACACCTGTTGTTTCTCTCTCTCACCCAGTTGCTGCTTTGAATAAATATGTCAATATTAGGAGGTTCTCATTGCTTGACCTCCTCTACTATCAGTCTTCTGCAAGGATTGGTTCTTACACTGCAAGATGGCCAGAGTTCACTCAACTGGCAGTGCCTGTGATTTATAGTGAGTGACAGCTTACTAATTGCTTAACTTTTTCTCCCTACTGAAAAGCTCTGAGGAGGCATGAGACCACCCTGAAGAAACCATGGAATGTTAAAGAAGCACACAACTTCTCACCTCTTTTATGGAATTAGACATTTAAATGCAAAGTTGTTAGGATTTTTTGAAATGTACTTTTCTACAAAGGACATCACTGAAAACATAGTAATATTTACATTAAATGTGAAACAAGTTATCACATATTGTTTAAAAGCTAATAAAAATAAATTAGTTCTCACCTGAGTAATATTACACATAATAAGAATACAGCATATTTTTCTTGAGTTCTATTAAAATTGATATAGCAACTAGCTCTCCTATGAACATTTACTGTGGACCCCTTCTAATGAAATAAACAGGCTTTTAAAACCCTGAGGACATGGATATAAATGAAAAATATAAGAAGAAATATAACCCGGGACTTTGCTGCATTGGTGTCATTGGTGTTACAAACAAAAATGCTTTGATAAAACCTACCATGAAAATGTGATAGAACCTGACTAGATGTCTTTCCAGTCTCATTAGTTTAAACATCATTTCACAATAAGAGGATGCTGCTACAAAATGCAGTTTACAGGGAGAACCCAAAGCAAACACACCAGTCACCACTACTGGCTCCAGGACAGTCAAACAAGTAGTGAGACTCAGTATCCCATAGAAGAAACCTGGCTGAGCCTAAGGCTATCAGTATTCTAAATTTTCTTTCAAAAATAATTTGACCTTTTGGAAGACACACACATACACACACACACAAACGTGTAATTCATCGCTTTTATACAAACAATCTAAACTCTAGTACTTGGTAAGCATTATATACTTGCCATATCATATTTAAGTACCCATTGTGTGTGTACATTTTTATGTACTCTTAGACAACATGCTTTTGCTGTTTTTACTTAAGTGAATTCAGGTTAACGTATATTCTAATAAAAGGACAACTTATAAACAAATTCCTTGCACAAAAGAGCCATTTTTGCCTTTTTATATTTTAAAAGGCATGCCTGAATGGTTTACTGAAATGTAAAAGTACATAAAAGCTTTATTAGTGTTTTATTAAGGGACTAGATGCATAAAAAATAAGTGACTTCCCTGGTGCTACTCTATAAATAAAAGTGATCTCCCTGGTAATAAATAATCTCTCTGCTTCTTTTGTGGTCTTGCTTCTCAGTCTTTGATTACAACAAAACACTTGGCATTGCATTGCAATCAGCACAACACAGATTTCGGTCCAGTCTCTGTCTCTGAAAGACCTTGCCTATTTAATGGAGAACTTGCATAGCAGATACTGTAGTTGTTTTGTTCCTTTTCAAGATTTCCACTCCTCGATGAACTTGTGTCTCTGGAAATTGTGCATTTTGGAATGATTCCTTGGACCGGGCAGTGCCTGGGGAAAGGTTATTTGGAATGCAACTTCCCTAAAGGCCTGGTACATCAATCTACATGTGACATATTAAGAATGCTGTTCAGAACATACACACACACACACACAAAGTCAACTAGAAATTATTAATGCATGAAAAATGGAAAACAGGTTCAACAGAAAGAGTCCATTATCTAACAAATGATGTGCTCTCAAAGCACATTAAAATCCTACAAATCTTAATAGAACTGCTTTATTAGAGAACAGTTGCTTTTCTTCTGGAATCACTGTTTCAGAGGCAAATTGTGTCTCATTTCACTTGCGATTTTATAATGAGATTCAAACCCACATTAAAGAGTGGCATATTTGTTTTCTGAAGGATATTCCCCAGGCATGCCCAAAGCCAGGCTGGCTTCCTGTCGGTGCCATTGTTTGCACATTTTATAAATATCACTTGAGTTTTTCTGTATCCTACCATAAACTCCCAAATTCCAAATGACCTCCCAAATCCACAGCACTACAAATGCTGCTTTATTATCTTGAAAGACACAGTTTTTAAATTTAAAAAATTCTCTTCAACCAAGGTCACCTAAACACCATCTTCACAAAGACAAGATATTTCTACCATCTATTCTATCTCCATTATGACTGTGGGCTGCCTGCTGCCTACTTTGCATTCTGTTCTCTAAAAGGCTTATTAATGGGGTCTAGAGGGAGGCTGTCAGAAATGGCAGACTGAATCAAGGGATTTTCCTTCAACATCCAAATGACACACTGAAGCTAGAGAATTAAGCAGATGACTAACCAGTGCCCTTTTGTCTGCAGATGAAGGTGGGATTGCCAACTTGCAAACCAATGAGTGACATTTGGGCGGATTAAACCATGCTGCTATTGTATGGCTAGTTTATGATCACCACTACTTTCTTGATCTCAAGTACCTCTGCAAAAGCCATCTCAGTTCTCAGAGTCATGCTTGTCTAAAGCCTCAGCTGAGCTTTTGCTGTAAACATTTATCTACCAAGAAGCAGTGTTCTGACACTAACCGAGAAGAAGCGCTGGCTTCTAGGTATTTAATTAAAACATTAAGGGGAAAAGCTTTCGTGTCAACATTCACAAGTGCTTTCGTATAGCTGAAGGTTTCTATAATTGAGTTTCCCTGCAAATGCATCCTTCCCATCCCCAGCCTGCTCCGAGAGCAGCAATAGCTCGAGGTTCACTTTGCTTCATGCTGTTAGTTGTGGCTTTGAGACTTTGCCCCATGCTGTCACTTTCCTGATTCTCTCAATCTGGTTGTTAGCTTTAATTTCTAAAATCAAGATTGGATGGCAACAAGGGGCTTTAATGAAGAGTGAAAAAGTCATTTGTTAAACAGCATTAGGAATTCTTATTTGCACTGCTGTAGAATGTGGTCAAGCCAAATGCTTTCTGCCTTTATGAATCATCCAATTCCCTTTGCCACATAATTAATGTTAATAAGGAAAAGGCATTGTATAGGAACTAAATTCATCAGAACACATGCTGGCTCTAGGTGTAGGTTCCTGGGGCACTACCATTTTCATTTTGAGGTACTGTGAGAACCACGGATTGCAAGGAAGGACACGAAGAACAAATTACATATGGTCATTTGATTGTTGATGAAGTTCATATAATAGAAGTACTTAGTTTTCCTTAAAAGTTGCATTTTTCAGTGAAAAGACAGTAAAAAGATACCTAGTAATGCCATATTAGTGCACCTTTCTGAAGAGTATCATTTCTAAAATAATATTTAAAGCTACTCTGTGCCTTGAACCACTGAATGTAGATTGCCCATGCAATTCTGTTCAATGCATCAAGTGAGAGGAGCTTTATTCCCCTTTCATAAAATGTAAAGGTATAGATTTCACAAAACATCTTGAACCAATCAAGATGGCAGCAGCCAAGTACTGCAGGAAAGATGCAAAAGTAGTTACAGTGTCTCTGTTAAACTCATGTTCTATATTCAAAACTAAATCATTTTCAGGGCTTAACATATTTCAATGAGTTCACTTTTTAAAAGAAAACATGGCTACATTTTTACTTCAACTTCATATTTAGAATAGTCAAATTTATCTACTTACTATAAGCAAGTTAACACATCAATTCAGTAAGTACTTGTTGAAGACTTGTTAAATTGGCAACACTGTACTAAGTAGAAATACACAAAAATATAAAGATACACAAAATATCGCGTAATGCCCAATTTGTGGGAATTATTTTTTCTTGAAATAGAAAAATATTTTTTGAAAACTTAAATAAAAATGCAGGCAATCTGCATGTGCTAAACTAAGCAGTGTACTCAATAATGTGATATAACATAGCAGAGGAAATGCAGATAAAATGTCACGCCAGGCTGTCTTTCTCTTAGCTCTGCCAATAACCAGAGTCCGAGGCCAGTTTAAAACTTCAACAAATAAGAATCAAGTCCACCGTGACTACAGTCACACTCTGAGTGGTTCCCTGGCATGTCCTTTGTCTGAGTCTGAGTCTGAGTCTGAGTCTGAGTCTGAGTCTGAGTCTTTGTCTTGATGATCCACCATTTACTGGATTTCTGAAATTGCTTTTTTGTTACACTCTCATTGGCCTTGCCCTTAATCCTGTTCCTAAGGCAAACCCGTTTCTGTCTTGTACAACCATTTTAATGGCAAACACCTGCCTACCTGCTTCAGCATTCTTCTCACTTATCAGGATCCCTGTCCGCTTTCTTGCCATATGTCTCTATGCCCTCCTGCTTCCAGGGATGTCTGTTTATTGCTTACTGATGGAACTTCCTGGTTGATCATCAAACTCACCTGGCTTACTACCAATAAAAATCTTTAATGAGTATGAGCCACTCCAACATGTTTGTTTTGGTCCATCACACTACCAACTTACCTGGAAAGGGCAATAATCTACAGTATAGCCCCTCCCATGTATTATCCCTCAACACTTCCTCCTAAGACAGAACATGAGGAAAGAACCCCCTGGAATAAAGGAAGTTTCAGTGAGAATACCTCACTTGACATTATTCTATTTGTTCTCCAGGAAAGTAGATTTCCCTGTGGCTTATCTACCTCAACACCAGGACCTAATACCCACCATTCTTGATGTCTGTCCATTATCTAGCCTGTCATCTACACTTGCTTAATTTTTGGCTATTAAACTCTCCCTTTGCAGTTTCAGTGTAATTCAACAAACTCTGATGGAACACCTACCTGTGCACACACCTGCTAAGTACTGGAAATACAGATGAAAACACCGTCCTTGATTCTGAAAAAGTTGTCATCAAATGAATACAGCTCTGTCACTACCTCAACTCTGGGACTGACTCACTTCCTGTTGTCTCGTTCTCACTTTTGTTTTCTCTACCAGCAGCAAACTGACACCTTCGCTGGTAAAAAACCAGCACATGAATCAACTTCCCAGAGGTGATTCCAGACTCCTGTCCTGAGTATTTCCAGGACCAAATTCCTGTGCTAGATCTCAAAAGATTAAGATTCATTTTAACCAATTAGTGGGTATGATACCTAGACATTATGAAACTGGTACATAAGTTAAGTACAGCATAATACTCACCCATCTTAAACAAACTTTTATTCTCCTATGCACTGCAGGACTGTATTACCTAAAGTCACTCAGGAAAGGCATGGGAGCTGAAATCTAGCCTGCATTCTCTGCGATATACGTACCTTGGTTTATAACTCCATCTCACCAGATAGGGCATTTTTTTCTAATTTATCTACCAACAACTTGCTTCGTAATTTGCCAAAGTGGCATAAAACCAGATAGCACCTGAGCCTACCAGCTATTATTTAATTCTTTAGTACTAACAGTTAAAATTCTCAGAAAAAGTGTATTATACTTGCTATCTCTATTTCCTCACTTCCTATTCATTCATAGTTCCACTTCACTCTCTGGGTTTTATGTCCATTGGCTGGTCAAAACTGCAAGGCCCGTCACTGATTTTCATGTTTCAAGACTTAATGGACACTCTTCTATGTGCACCTAACTTAACATTATTAACACTGGACACAGTTGGTCATTCTCTTAAAAAAAAACTCTGTAATCTTCTGCTAGGCCGTATTTCTGGTTTCCTTCTAGCTCCCTGACTATCCTTTCTCAGACTCCTTTTTGGCTAATTTCTCTCCTCTTATCCTCAAAAATGTTTTACATATTTAGTAATCAATCTCATGCACTCTTCTTTTCTCCATTTACACATTCTAGGTAATATGTGTTATGTGGTTTTTAAGTTGCATCCATATATTCCCAAATTTTTTATATCCCAAATTTACAACTCCAGCTATAGAGTTCCAAATTTAACTTTGTAAGTTATAAAGTTCCAGGTTTACGTCTTGAGGCAAGGACTCTCCTTGGAGCTGCATTATCCTATCTCCAACTGATTAGGGGCATGGCAAGAGAAAATTCTTCCTGTCCTCCATGGTTGTCAGTGCCATTCCCCAGGTGAAGAGTCTCCACTCCCTCTGTGCCAACACAGTGTAAGGTTTCAAAGGGATCAGCAAGACGCTTATGCAGAAACTGGTGGGGACCATGCTAAATTAAAATATCTCACCCAGATCTGCACTTTAGTACTCAGCTGATTTTCTTTACAAAGTGGCTTTCAATGTAGTTAACCTCATGCATTTATCTACTTTCCTTGAAGGTCCAAGATTTTAGAGAATATTGGCCATCCACGTTTGTGTTTTCTATATGCTCCACAATATCTAGAACAGTGGTTCTCAATTGTTATTGAACATCAAAAACCCTGTGAAGCTTTAAAAAAATCAGAACCTCATCTCACCACCAGAACCTCTGATGTAGTAGATCTGAAGTGGAACCCAAGCATCTCTATTTTTAAAGTTTCCTCCCAAATGTCCCTTGATGGAAGACTAGATTAAGAAAATAATGGTATTTATTATTCATCCTTAAAAAAGAAGGAAATCTGGCCATGGGTGACAACACAGATGAACCTGGAGGACATTATGCTAAGTGAAATTAACCAGACCCAGAAGGACAAATATTGCATGACTCCACTTACATGAGGGATTGAAAGCAGTCAAATATTTACAAGCAGGGAATAGAATAGCAGTTGATAAGTGCAAGGGGATGGGGAAAATGGGAAGAGGTTGGTCAATGAATACAAAGTTTAAGTTATACAAGAACAGTAAGTTCTGGTGATCTAACATATAGCAATGTGATATAGTTAACAATGTATTGTATACTTGACATTTGCTAAGAGGGTAGATCTTAAATGTTCTCACCACACACAACAAAATTAAGAATATGGTTAACTATGTGAGGTGATGGCTATGTTAATTTGCTTGATTGTGGTGAATATATATACATGGTGAGATAATCACATCTAGTTTCCTAGGTGATTTAGGGGTGAGGCAGTGTTGCCACACACTAGAGTCAAAGAGCAAATGCTCAAAATCTTGTTGAATAACCCAATCAATATTTGTCAGTAGTCACAACAAAAAAATTAATCACGTTATTATTATTTAAAGAGTTGCCTTGTTTCCAAAGTACAAAATAAGTAATTGTTGATGGACTTGGCGAGAGACCATAAACTACAGTTCTATTTTGAAAAAGAAAATCTAGAGAAGCATTTGTGTTTTTTTCCCCCCAAAAATCTAAACAGGTAGTAATAGCAGGTACAGAGCTCATTTAATAGGCGACCAATTGATTTAGGTCCTTTTCATTTAGAAGCAGGCATAAATTAACTTGCATAATATTGTGCCAATAAATAATGTTCCAATTTTGATCCAAAAGGTGATTACCCTCACCATAGGAAAGCTTATCCTAAAAAAGGAGGTCAAAATGGTTTGGATAGAAGAAAAAAAAAGTATATTTTAATTCATTTACACAATGTATTCATTCTTCTAAAATATTTAACATGAATTTTGTAAACTTCTTAATCAGGCAGAGAAAAATTCAGAAGATATGGGGATAATTTAATGAAAAAGGATTTATTTTTCTCAGCTATCTCTGAACTGTGTCATTGTTCACTCTATTGCTTTCAACTCTAATTGAAGAGATCTATGTGAATTGCCTGTATAAAGTGATTTATTCAATAATGACATACATCACCTCTCTTAAAGAATTAATTAACCCAAAAAGGTACAGATTGAAAAGACACACCACAATTTACATGTGTAATGTAATTCCCTGGGATGCAATTCTGTGCCAGAAAACAGATGATTTTCCTATTATTGTGAACTACTATGAATTTAAATAACTAAAAAGAAATCATGAGTTGTTTTGAATCTTATTTGGAAGACAGGTCCCTAGAAACTACTTTAGCCCTGCCTTATGCCAAATACCACCCCATTTCCTTATGTACACAACGAGTGTTTTACTGCTGTTCATAGCATTGCTCTTAATAGCTGAGATTGATCTCAGTATGGCAAACAGAAATTAGAGACACAAGAACTTCTGAGGATTCCCTGAAGGATGCTGGGGCCCCAGTATGAGGGTATTAGTACCTATTCCTCACCTCCTCCCACCTTGCAGATTTCCTCTCTAGACTGACCAGAGCTCTGACATTACCAAAAAGAACATCTACCTATTCCAAACAAAAATGTATATGAAGCCCTTTTTTATTATCTAGCCTTTCAAATGTCTGAAGTATATGCACTGTAGTAATCATAATCATTAAGTCTGAATTTGTTATTCAAGAAGTCCACTCCCTTTCTGTTTTTTTTTTCTTTCTTTTTTTGGTCTATTGCTTATTTATCATAATTTCTTCACCTGGAATTATATTAGAATTAAAAAATATTTTTTATGGTCAATAGATTAAACTGGTCAATAAAAATAGGAAAGTACCAACATATGTTTTAAAATACACGTCAATCTCTCAAGTTGCACATATACACACACATAGACATACACAAATTCACATGGCACAAGAGCCCAAAAATATTTAGTGTTTGCATTCTTCAGAACCATATTGTCCTTGTGTGTTCTTATAATCTTGGTGTCAGTAATTTGAAATTTCAGTCATATATTAGATTTGTTTAAATAGATGCTGCTTTCTAATATTTTCCTCTAAAAGAGGCTTTCTTATTAGGGTTTGGAAATAGATTCCTGTGTCCACAATGACTATAGAGGACATGTTGCAAAGCATATCCCAGTGGAAACCCTTTGCCTGATAGGGACTGCCTAAATGTTTAATGACATTAGCTCCCTGCAAATGACATTTATTTCCTATATATGCAAATTTTCTTAATGTGAACCCCCCTCATAACAGGTAGAATGTATAAAGGTAATGAAGCCATGTAATCACAATCACTATGGTGACTGCAGTCTCCTGAGAACAATAATGCAATAATGTACATGAGTTTTGACTTTCTTTGGCAACAACGGCTTATAATTTGAAAATAGTAAAATATTTTCATTATCTTCCTCTAACTCCTAAGGCAAAAGCAAGTACAAATAGATTATGTTCTTTATTAACTGAAAATAAAATAAGAGAAAGCAAAACTATAATGTTAGTAATTGTTTATTTTCAACTTTCAATGCCTTCATCTGGCTTCATTTTAAAGCCCTTTTTTCCATTTAATCAGGAAAACACCAGGACCTTTGGAGCTATTTTTTTTTCTTAAATCCCTATCTTGTTGATCCCAGAGAGACTGCATACTAGTGCTTACTGTTATTGTGCTACAATGACATGACTTGTAAATTTAAACAGGGTAACAAAGTCCTCAGATAGTTCTCAGAGATTTGAGAAGCCTGGGAATGGGACTGAAAGAATAATTCCTAGGAATCCTTGCTGTGTTGATTTTTTTTTATTATAATTATTTCATGTTTTCTGAAAGAACAGGAAGCAAGTAAGTAACACTGCAGAAAGTCTACAACTCTGTAGGCTTGTTCTAAGCAGTTGCTAAGCCCATATTCAACCAACATGAAGATGATCATATAGTAAAGGGTATTTATAGCTCAGGAGGCTTTCCTGGAGTATTAGATATACTGATACCTAAATTATCTCACATCCCTGTCCATCATTTCCCCAAAGCAAAGAAAATGTAATCCCTAGTCTTTTATATCACCCAGGAAGATAGAATTTACATGAGATGACCCTTTGAAGACCTTGATTCATAGTGCCTACATCTAGAGCATCATACAATGCTCATGAGTAGGGCCCACAACTGAGCTTCCCTTTGCACACACAGCAGTTAATTCCATGTACAGTGACTCTCACTTGCTCACTAAAAAACAGGGGGTCTTTCTTATGCAATTAGTTTTAAGGAAGAGTCAGTGGCATACAAATATACACTGAGAATTTTTTGTTCCTGAAATAGCTGAGAAATACAGTCCCTGCAAAATGGAAGTAAAAAAGAAAAATTCAGCTTTATAAAACTACATGTTTTAAAAATTAACCATTTGCAACTGTTTTGAGAACACCAATTGGTTTTCTCAATCTTCCAAAAGAAATTCAATACACCCATTACAGGTGGAGCGGGGCAAGCACTGAAAATAATGTATACATTTGCTGCTGTTGTGCTTTATTGTTTTAATTACTAAAGTTATTTCCTAGAGCAATTTTAGGTTCACAGCTAAGAGTTCCCGTATACTCCTGTCCTCATGCACACACACAACTTCCCCCACTATCGACCTCCCATACCATAGTGGCACGTTTGTGACAATCAGTGAACCAACACTGACAAACCCTCTCACCCACAGTCCATGATTTACACTAGGGCTCACTCTGGTGGCTACATACTTTCAGTTTTGGTAAATGTATAATGATGTGTATCCGTCACTTTAGTACCATACAAAAGAGACTCACCGCCCTAAAAGGCCTCTGTGCCCCACCTATTCATCTCTCTCTCCTCCCAATGCCTGGCAATCCCTGATTTTTTTGCATGTCCATGGTTTTGTCTTTTCCTGAAGGTCGTATAGTTGGAATCATACAATGTGCACCTTTCAAACTGGCTTCTTTCACATTAAGTAATATGCATACAAGTTTCCTCCATGTTTTTTCATGGCTTGATAGCTCATTTCTTTTTTAGCATTGAATAATACTCCAGTGTTTGGATGTGCCACAGTTTACTTATATCTACTCACCTGCTGAATGGCTTTTTGATTGCTTCCATTTTGGCAATTATGAATAAAGCTGCTATAAAAATCTGTTTCAGATTTTGTGTGGATATAAGTTTTCACTTCATTTAGGCAAATACCAAGGAGGGAGTAGTATGTATTTTGGCTTCACTATACATTTTCATGATGGTAAGCTTTCACTAATTGGCCTCTGGATCAGAACAACAGACTGAGGACATGAAATATGTGAATTTAAACCCACGTTAAAAAAACAGAAATGAAAAGATCATGCTTTTTGGTCAATTCACTATTTATTCAAAGAAAATGTATGGAAAATATTAGACAATGTGAAGTGAAGTAGCTTTAGAGATAATATTTAGACATGTGTCAGTGCATTTATTTTAAGAGTCTGTACCATATTCCTATGGACAGAAAGTAAGTACAAAGTCTCTTTGAACTTCCATTAAATCTGTTCTTAAGGTTAAAAATGAAATAACTAAAAAAAATTAGATGTTTTACATTAAGCCAGTGATTTCAATATGATATTCTTTCTGAGCAATACTAAGGGAAGTATATACATCATGGTATTTATTAATGATTTGAATTTTGAAAGAGAAATTCCTTAGGTATTCTTGTCTTGACCATGATACTAGATGAATGTTTTGTTTAGGTGACAAATAAGCAACCAAATGGTGTTAACATCACCAGGCATGTACTTGGTGTCTCTACTACCTTTCCATCCCCTCTGTTGAAAACCTACTCTAATCAGTTCTTGCCTCCAAAATTCCATCAAATTTGTTCCTGTCAATGTCACCAGTGACTTCCACATCACTAAATCTAATGTTATTTCTCAATTTTCATTCTATTTCACCTCTCTGCTGTATTTGTCATAGTTTCTCACTTCTGTCACCTGGATTTACTTTCTTACAGGACATCAGATAGTTCTCCTATCTCACTGCTCCTCCTCCTCAGTGTCCTTGGCAGTATCTTTCTCATCTATCTCATCATTTTTTGTGATGGTGTACATAGCACAGGGATCAGTCTCTGCTCTTTTTTATATGTTCTCATTACCTTGGTGATGTCGTCCTGCTTCAAGCCTTCACTTATACATATGCTATTCACTCCCAATTTACATCTCCATCCCAGACCTCTCTCCTGAGGTCTATACATAACTGGTGAATTAAGAAGAGTATGTTCTTAAAGTAATGGGTATTTGTAGAAAAGTCATGCAAGGTCTAAAGAGAAGGTAACACATTTTGTTATACCAATTTAAACACCTTGGTTGCATGTAAACAAAAATAGCCCCAATTTACTTTAGAAATGCCTTAATTACCACAGGTGAGCCATCTGCAGAAGGATAAAGTTTATTATTCGTTACTCACATTCAACAGAGGGAAAAGCTTCTCTCTCTCAACTTTCTGACCAAAGGAACCAGGCTTCCTTTTGAGTAGGTCATCTTAAATCATGTGTTCATCTCTGAATCACTTGCTATGGCAACTGTAATGGCATTAATAGTAGATCACTTAGAGTCCACACCTGGCAAGAAGGTTCAGAGTCTCACAAACCAAGGAGCATGCAAAGAATGCAGGAATAGCATGAAGCTTAAAAATGCTTATGTTTTGGGGGAAAAGTTAATTATCAGTGTAGTTGGAGCATAAATTGCATGAAATACTGCAGTAAAGATGAAAACACAATTTAGCACTGGCATGAAAAGGAACAAAAGCATATTCTGAAAGGACAAATTAACATGCTCCAGGTCTTCCCTTTCTTTGAGAACTCAAAATCTTTAAGCCTAAAGATGTGGTGAAGATGGAATATTCTATTATGCACCTCAAGGGGATGTGTTGATTTGTTGAGAGTGTTAGTTTTGCAATGATCACTTAAGCAAAGTTTTACAAATTCCATTAGGAATATATGGTTATTTGTTTTGATATTCTAAAATAATTATTTAATCCATTAAATGCTGATTGAATAAATCAAAATAAAATATTTTTATTAGGAGGTCTAAAGGCCTTGTAACCTTCATAGTTTTCTCAAAAAATTAGAAACCTATTTATTAGGATTTCATGGACCAATGTCTCCATGAGGTAATAATGCCAATGACTTACTAATAGAATGTTGATATGTGTGAAGTTTGCATTTTGTTTGAAACTTTCAATAAAAAGTTTTAAAAATAAGCATTGTATTTTCAGTTTAAGCACAACTGTAAATTATCCTAATACGTGTCATGACTATTCTAAAACCTACCTGGATTTCATTATCCACCTAGGGACAAAAATAAATAAAATGCTTGCATTTTTACTATGTCTAATCAACAACAACAGTAATCCAGAAGCCAGCAATAACATTATTATATTATGGATAATTTATACATTGTCTGAATCATAACCACCTATCATTCATTGTTTCCTATTCAAAAGGATACTGTAAATTTGAACACAGCTTCTCGTTTGGAAGACAAAAACCATTCTCCATTAACAGGAAATCCATAAGTATGTCTAAGATTCATTTTACACTTAGGCCCTTTTCTCCTGTTTCATCACTGTATCTGCAATGGGAAATTATGACAACTACATCCACCCCCACCCTCTTCCCAAACACCGTGAAGCTTCATTTCCGCACACTTCCTCTCTGGGCCAGCACAGGGAAACAAACTGCTCCTCTCTGTTTCAGGTCTCTGGGATTTGGTTGGATCACATTTGTAATTCAAGAGGCTGCATTATATCCAGACAGTCCAAGCAGCATCAAGTCTCCTACAAAAACTGGTAAAATGTTCAGCCCCCAAACTTTATTACAATCATTCAATGTTAAACCACTGCTGTAAATTCCTTCAAAGGATCTCTCATTCTCTATACTATGATTATGTAGAACTAACGCTGAGATTTCCCTGTCAAATTATCTCTGAGTAAGTACTCTTTTTCTATTTTATTTCAATGTATGACTCCCCAATCACTTAATGCATTTTAATAAAAATATTTATTTTACTATTACAATAGCAGACTAGCTCTATAATGTTTCTGGCTGTTCACAATCCAAATAGCACTGAAAACACTATAATGTTACTACTTGTCATTTATAAGCTAACTATCATTTGCACCATGACATGATAAAATTGGTTCTTAGAAAATTGTTAGACACCTAAAAGCAAGCTAATACTGCCTGGAATAGAGATTGGATTTTTCTCTAGAATGGAGTACATTAAGAGTTAAATGACCAAGAACTACTAGGAAAGAAAAGTCCCCATCTCTTTCTGCTTATTGAAGGAAAGGATCAGGTACACATGAAAGAATTATCAACTAGAAAAAGCCTGTAAATTGGATTATATGCAGATACCAATTAGCAGTAGAAGAAGAAACACTGTGAAATTGTGTGAAACTATAGATATTCCTATATTTCAGCTACCTACTTCAGCTTTTGTTGTGATTAAAAGGAGAAGCCAAAATACTGGGCTTTGCTTCCCTCCTCCCTGCCACGCTTTTTTCTTTCTTCCCTCCCTCTGCCTTACCTTTCCTGTTTTCTTCCTTCTTTGATTATCATGATATTAGAAAAGTTATTTGTGTAACTCAGGTGTGTTATTTTTCAAGGTAAAATTTACATTTTGTTTTTTAAATGAGTAGAATATATACTTTTTACCTTGATACCTTCCATCCACTTTCAAAATCCTACCTGCTCTACTCTGAAGTAGAAATTAGGTTAATTGTAAATTTAACATATTTTCATTGGAAAATTAAAACAGGAAAACAAGTTCATGCCACCTATTCTAATAAATTCTCCAGCAATAATTTGGGCAGTTAATTTCTCTTTCTGAAATTCTACAATCCATATTTAGACCTCTTTTAAGACCTTCTTCACATTCAATTCATATAATAACCATGCAAATTTCTTTCTACTATTCTAGAAAGCAGGCTACGACTATGTCTTAGTAGCCATTGATGGTCCACAGTACATAACATATAAATGAATTCTCATTTTAAAAAGAATACAGTGGCTTTATATGTTCTTTCACATGATTTTTAATCACATCTACATAGTTACAGAGATATCCCCTAAAAATAATAGAGTGGGAAGCTGAAAAAGAAAAACCCTCTTCCAAGTAACTAGACAGTCATATGAACAATAAGATTAATTAACCGAGAAAATGTGTGATAATGCCAAATTCAAGCATTTTGAAGAACAGACTTTGCCATCATGGAAAACCTCCATCAAGCTTTCAGTTTTCCCATCACAGAGCACTTCATTAAAAATGAACAATCTTAGTCTGCTCTCCAAATGGAAATCTAAGCAAAAGGAAAGACTTGAAAATAAACCAACACTTGAAACTTGCATCTAAAATTGGAAAGGAATCTTGGTGTGGGGGAAATACAGATTAATGCTTTATGATGATGAAATCTATATGACTGTAATGTATGTGGTAGGTCCAATTAACCATCAGATCATAAAGTAAGAACCCAAATGACAGCAATTGGTATTACTACTCGGAGAAGAGTATCATTGCCATATAACAAACAAATAACAGCCAATGTTCTCATGAGAAAACTAAAAGAAAGAGAAGAGAAAGTTGTTTACATCATCATGGTTTAAATACTTGAAAATTTATTGTTGGGAATCAGTAGAATGGAGTGCTTTTTTAAAAGCATGGGTATTGACATCAAATACACCTTGATACAAATCCAGGTTCTGCCTATGTAACTTTCAGCAACTTATATAACCTAAATGTTTTCACCTGTAAAATCAAAATATCTGCACATATTTCTCAGGAGGGTATGTAAGGTACTAACCACAGGGCCTTTAAATATAAACATTAAATAAATGGTCACTATTATCAGGAGACGTCTGACTTCAATTGCACAGATTATCAAATAAAAATAGGTTCATATTGTTACCCCAAAGAGCATCCCACTGAATATAAGGAAGAATTGCCTGATCACATGCTTAACACTTCAGAAACCTAAAATGAGAGGTTTAACTTCATATTTAAGATCACCTCCATTTCTGTAATTGGCAGTCATCCCAGGTTCTATAGGTGCATTTGAGTTTGCAAAAAAGTTTTTATCAATCCTCAGTTCTGTCATTCAAAAAATAAAAACAAAAACAAAAACAAAAGTGTTGGTGTTAAACTAGGCTGAAGATCAAAATGCAAAGGCTGACATTTTAAAAATCCTTTCTACAACATCAATGATTAATTTTATAAAGAAATGAAAATCCTCTGCCTGAACACAAAGAATGTAACCATTACTGTGCTATAAATACCCCAGGCTTAATCCAGGGATAGAGAACGAAAAGGACAGTGGAACGCATGACATCTTTAAAAAGCCCTTTTCTTACAGGGTTTTAAATCAAAAACAGATAATTCACCAAAAGCTTTTTGATACCTTGAAGGGTTTCTTGGCTGTTTCTCTGGAAGCTATCATTCACTAGTTCGCACTGATGCAACATTAGCTGTCACTCAGAGATGAACTTAAAATTGCTGCCACATGGATGGAAAATCAGTACTAGGAAGAAAGTGCCTTTGTAAACTCAGAAAACATATTTTCTTTAAAATGGAAAGGCTGACCATGTGATAAATGCTTTTCATATAATGGATAAAACCACTCTCCACTTCAGGAAGCATGTGCAAGCCCTCTGAGACCAGCAGCTCTCCGATTTCTTTTTTCTTCAGGTCTCATGCTAGATTCACTTTACTGGGTGTCTTCCCAGCATCTACAGCTTCCATTTCTTTCATCTCCCCACTTTCTTTATTCTTCTGCTTCAAGAAAGAGCAATTAAAATAACTTGTAAATCGGAATATAAGTCTTTGATAGAGATTAAAGGAGCTAGGGGCTATTTTGCAGACATTAGATGGAGAATTGAAGTTTTTAAAAGTGTAAAGTATTTTACGGTTGATTCAATTTAATTCAACAAATGTTTGTTGAACACCGAACATGTGCATGCCTTTGTGCCTGACATCGTAAAAGACTAAAGAAGAGATAAACAAGAAGTTGACCTTCCAGGGGCTTTAATGTAGAAGACAAATATTTTAAAGCACAGCAACGATAAGCAGTTTGTTGTTAATACTTCAATAGATCTAAAGGAGATTCAGCCAGGCAATTGTCCATGGATGGGTGGGTATTGTGAGAAGTATTTTTCAGTGGTTTTATCAAAGAAAGCTGAATGGAGCCTCAGCTATAATGGTGGACCTCAAGGGTCAAGAAGGCAATTTAAGTTGGGAAATTGGTCACAGGTAATGGATTCTGAGGAAGCTAAGACTTCAAGACTGGTTGTAGCACAAGATAAATGAGAAGTGATGGGAAGGATCTGAAAAGATAAGCTGATGTTCTATCTTAGATTTACAAGGTAGGTTAGGGGATTTGGATTATGAGGAACTTTTATAATTTTGGAGCAGTGAAGTTACATGATCAGAATACATGATTGTAGTTAAGGAAGACAAATAGACTGTCATATAGGGATTGACTAAGAAATAGAAGATATTGGCAAGGCCAATTTGAAGATTATTTGCTGTAAGGAATGAGAAAAGATAGGAATGAAGCATGCAGTGGGGATGGAAAGGAACATATTTGAAAATGTCTTTTGAGGGTAAAACTGACAGAACTGGTTCCTAAAGGGAGATTGTTACAAAGATTTTCCCAAAATTTTAAGACAAGTTATAAGAGCAGTAATTTCTAATAAATAATTAGAGTACAAAGTGAGAAGAACAGGACCATCCCTTGGACAGAGTGAGACTGATGACAATAGGAGGTTAAGTATTAGTAGGTTTTTCATTCAGTAAAATATGAGGAGAGCCTCCTAGGTTGCATGCCAGTACTAGGCATCAGACACATGAAAAGGAATGGACATAAAGAAAAATATTTTAGATTACTTTATCAAACAGTAATTCCATTTTTTATTGTTGTTCTTTTTCTAGCATACAGTGTGGAATTAATTACACAGTGAAAGCTTCTGTTTTCACCCACTCCAGAATTTCGATAATCCTAAAAAAATGTTTGCTTTTGCTTAAAGTTGAAATGTTCACAGAAATGTAAACAATGAGAATAAAAGTCTGAGGTGGTTGCTTTAGGACTTCATAATCAATGAAATGTAACAATGAACTTTGAGGGTTAAAGAAAAGTTGATAATTCTCACAAGTATTCTTTTTAACAATTATGTAATAGGAACATATGACTAATATGTTAGTGCCTGGACTGCCCTAAATTTAAATTGTGATGAACTTAAATTTAGCACAAAGAAAAGAAAAAATATACAGTGCAGATACTTGGTAAGTGGATTGCACTTACATATTTGGTTTAACACGGAACTTTGTTTTAGGGCCTTCTGTCATTGTGAACTTCCCCAGCATGATTTAATAAAACTGTAGTATGTGAATGTACAAACTAGTGTAAGAGTCATTACTTTCATTAAGAATATTACAGTGAATAAATTAACCCAAAACAATAAAACCTGAGAAGTTGATATATGTAAGTCATTTACCTCTTGTAGACTCATTTGGGGGAGGGAAGAATAAATGTGTTACAGTGGAGGTTTCATTAGCCCTTGCATTTCAATTGACTTCAAAAGCACACAATAAGAATACAAAAGCAATAAATATCATCCATAAACAAGAATACTGTACAGGGTTGTGGCTCTTTTTTTTTAACAAGATGTTCTGTGCCATTACACTTTAATAGTTCTCTGAATTTTCAATAAGAAAAAAGCTGAAGAGGCCTGCCGTGGTGCCTTCACTGTATTCTGCAGCCATATTTTATCCTGCTTTATTACATCACTCTGCATTCAAAGCTACGTACATGATGATGTCTCATGGGAAATGCCAAAGATACTGCAGGAAACCTTAAATGTAATAAATTAGCATCTTCCAGCATTCTGTTCCTGATGCTAAAGAGCTTGGCTTAGGCAATGCAAAACAAATAATGTAAGTCACATAGTAAAAGCATGTCATAACCAGAAGATTTATAAGCCCAAGGATTTATTGACAGATAGAGATATTTTAAAGGTGTTTTCATTTAGCATCTTCATAGCAGCCTGGTGGATATATACTGAAGGAACCTGCTTACTGCACTCCTGGGGGAGAAGAAAGCCAGAGAGATTCCCTTTGGCATCCGGTGCTGTGCTGTTCACTACATCCTTTGCGGGGTAAGATCTCTTTTTAGTCCTGTTCAGATCGGTATTTTGTTTTGAAAGATTTGTATCTCCTCTAACAGACCAGAAGGAAAATTCTATATTTCAATGTTGACAATGTTGAGTAAGAATCTCATTACAAGGAACTCTAGAGATCAAAGCAGCAAAAAAACAAAATAAATAATATCCTTGTAACAAACATTAAAAAAAAATAAAATGCTCCTTGAATACAGAAGTTAGAAGAAAGGGCCTTTGAAGATATACTTGGGGACTTGGTGAATTGCCCCAAGGTAAGCCCCACTTGTCATAGCTGACGGTGCCTCCAGAACAGAAACTTTGTGGTCTCCCTTCTGGAATTATGTAATGAAGTCCTAATAGACATTAAGGGTAAGACTGGTGAGCACAATCCTGAAAATCTCTCAAGTCCCTGGAGGGTCTGCATTCCAGATTCCACACTGGTACCTCAACCTGAAAGGCAGCAGGAGCCTAAAACAACTCATGCCCATCTGCCTGCAACACACCTACACCCCTCACCAGGCTCCTCACATAGCAGGCTCTCCTCCTTCAGCTCTCAGACTGCCTCTTCCTCAGAGAAGTACACCTTGAATGTCCTGCCTATAGCAGCCCCCACTCCCAATTCATTACTTTGTATCACATTGCCTCACGTCGCTACTTTATAGTACCAAAATCTGTAGTCATTAGGTTCACAGATTTGTTTACTTGCTTGCTTGTTTGACTCTGACACCAGAACATTACCTCCAAAGGGGAAGGATCGTGTCTGTATTCACGATGGCATACCAGTACCCTGCACAGTGCATGATGCTTGGTCACGTCCAATCCAAAATTTGGAGGGAAGGAAGAAGAAAGGTGGAAAAAAAGGAGGGAGGAAGGAAGGAGGGAAGGAGGGGAAGGAAGAAGGAGAGGCAAGAAGTGAGAGGGGAAGGAGGAAGTGGGAGGGAGGGGCAGGGAAACAGGAGAAAAAAGCAGCACACCATGTGGTTCACAACTCTTTTTGTCCTTTCATTAGACTTATACTAACTGGCACTAGTGTTTGTTTAGGGTTGGATGATTTAACTGCTTTTGGCTTCATTTTCTTTACATGAAAATAATAACCAGAGACCCCTAATTGTTGCCAAAGCTAAATGACACAACAATTGTGGAGCTCTTTGCAAACTGCCAAGCATAATACCTAGAAATTTATAATCTATAAAGCCCTAAAGAAATGTAAGGTATGACTATTAGCTGAAGTTACTGATTTCTCCAGTAAGCATAACTGCACAACTAATGGTTTCCCTGTGGTTTCTCCTCCATCTGTAAGCATATATGATAGAAGGAAATTGAGGATCACTCTTATATATAATGCCTTCATTCAATTAGCTGGTTGTTAATATAGTACTCGGGTATACCCTTGCCACAGGGCAACATAATAACAATTATTATTATGCTTCTGAACAGTTATTATGAGGCTGAAACAGTTCCACTATTCTAGCTTGTTGTATCTTTTATTTCATTTAATGTTTATAAAATCCTATGAGGTAACAATTATTCTCATCTTTTACAGTGAGTAAACTAAGACACAGAGAGCTTAAGAAACTTGTTGAAGGACCCCATCTAGTAGGAGACAAAAGCTGGTTTTACAGAGGGTGTTTGGCTCCAGGGTCGGCCCTCCTAATGTTGTAGGGGTTGACAAAACTTCAAAGGAATTATGAATCACCTATACACATCATGCCTCATGTTGACCCTTACCCCAAAAAGCCCTATAAAACCCCAGACCCTAAGCACTTAAGCACACTTTCCTCTCTGAGGTTGCCCACACTCACTTTCCTTCAAGTGTGTCACTCTCTCTGTCCTACTGCATATAAGTAGGGAGCGGCTGCTAAGAGCTCTGACTTGGACTTGCAAGCTCCTGTCACCTGGGTGACCCACAGCAACAAGGAACTTGTCCCCACCACAACAAAGAACTGAAGGGCAGAGACATAGCAGTGAAGCAGAATTAAGTTTTATTTGAATACACTCCAAAGGAAGAGCAGGCCAGAGTCAAGGTAGACAAAGGCAGATTTAGTTGAATAAAGCAGAGAGGAAGGAAAAATAGAGGGAGGAAAGGGAAGCTCATTGAACTTTTACTCAGCATAGGGGAAAATCCCCTGACAACTCCTAAAGCCAGTGTCACCTGGAGTCCAGTGTCCACTTAGATCTGCAAGGCATGGGAACTAGGTACCTACCGCTCCAGGAGTTGGGGGAGCCACAGAGCACTGGATGGAGTGAGATTACGTTCTGAGAACTTCCCAAGGTAAAGAAAAGTGATTTTCAGGCAGGTTACTAAGGAGCACAGTCATATAGCCACAGTTCTGTCCAGATCACCCAAGCAACAGGAACTTGAAAGCCCAAGTCAGAGCTCTTAGCAGCCCCTCCCTACTTATATGAAGTAGGACAGAGAGTGACACACTCGAAGGAAGGCGAATGTGAGCAACCTCAGAGAGGAAGTGTGCTTAAGGGTTTGGTGTCTGGGGTTTTATAGGGCTCTTTTGGGTAAGCATCAGCATTGGGCATGAAGTGTACATGTAATTCATAATTCCTTTCAAGTTTTGTCTTAAAAATAGGGTTATTTAGGTGACTATGTTGGTTTGGGACTTCAGCATTCTTTGTCTATATAGGTTTATTTACACTTCCAAGGTCTGTCTCCTGCCCTGGTTACAAAGTTACTTGATAAGGGGCTAGAGGAAGAGAAAAAAACAGCATATAGGTTAAGTTAAAGAATAAACTGGGCCTTTTTTGCAGGCTAAGTAGATTTTACAATGGCATTATCTAATTGATATAATGAAAACTGGGAATGTGCTCGGATACTTGCTGTACTCGGATACTTTCCTTTATCTGGGGAGTATGCAGATATCTAAGTTACTTCTGGTCTTTGAAACTTCAACTAATTAACTCCTTAACTCTGTGAGTCCTTTTTGGTTCTCTAATTTTATCTGGTTAACTCTTTCAGTCCCTTTTTGTGGGCTTTACTGGCCTATTCTCCCTCCACCTGCTCCTATTTTTCTGCCTAACACTAAACGCCCTGCAGGGCTCTTAACAGGCCATCTACTTGTGATTCTTCAATTATATGGCTTGTGGAATTGTGCTTTGGTATAATGGTTCTTGAATCTAGAATTGCATCCAGTCAACAGCCCCAGAATGCTTCTTTGCATACTCAAGAATATTAAAAGATGAGAGACATACCAGAATTGAAAAATGTCCAAGAGGTTTTTAAGGGATTTTCAAAATACTTTTAAAAGCTCGGGGTTTAGTTCTAAGATTATTTCTTACTCTCCCAAAGTCTTCATGTTGTGTTTGTTGGTTCATAAACTGGCCCCTGTATGTGGAGGGAAAGGAGAGACAAAAGAAAGAAGCAGACTACACCAGGCTGGCAGGTGGCAGGTTTAAAAGCAAGGGAATGTACTTACAAGGCTTGTCTTGGGCAGCCGCAAGACAGTATCTCTGCACCAGCCAGCCCAAATCTTAAAAGTTTACACAGAGGTCAAAACTGGGTTCAGTCACGTATTCAGTCACATAGACGGTCTCAGCAACACATGGCTCTCTCAAGGGTATGTCCTTGAAACGACTCTTAGTGTGGAACTGGTTGGTCAAATGTAAATTCCAAGGACAAAGAAGGGGATTGGGAACTTCCAATTGCCCACATCCAACTGGAGGGTCAGTCTGTGGTAGTTTCCTCTCCAGACCTCCTCCAAAAGTACTGTGCTTAAGAGATTTTCAAAGAGTAATGAATATTAGAAACCCAGTACAGCTATCTATAACTTACCCCACTTTATCCTACCTAGTAGTGAGAAGCTTTCCTCTTAGTACCAGCTGGTGAATCCAAGGAAGGAAAGGTATGCTCTGTCCCATGGTTAGGCTTGGAATAAAGTTAAGAATCACTGGTTTAACCATTTAGAGATTGGTGTGGGGAGGATGGGGAAGTTGGGGAGGACAGATAGTCAGTTTTGTTCTTTGCTGCTCAAATATAAACTAAGCATGGTTTTCAAGCTATTACTAGAACTATTATGCTAACAGTGAGTAATAATAATAATAGTAATGGCCAATAATTTTTACTCCATGCTTACTAGACACTCTGCTAATTATTTTAACATAAACACAAACCTTCCTAGCAATTAATCTATGTAATATGTTACTCCTATTACCTCCATTCTACATAAGAAATTGTTTCAGAGTTGTTTGCCAAGGTCCGCTAAATGTGTGAATGGTGGACCTGAGATTTGAAGCCAAGTCAATGTGAGTTCAAACTTAAAGGTCTGATATCCAGCAAGGCTTTCCACAGACCCAAGAGCACCCTCCACCACTACCCCAAAATGTCTCCCTTGAATGATGGGAGATGCAAGATGGCAGCATGAGAGGTGAGACAAAGAACTCCTCCCTAAACCACAGATAGTGCGAAAATAAAGTTAATACAACTAACCCTAAAATAGCAACAGGAAAGAAGGCTGCACCAGACTGCATACAGACCTCATGAACAGAGCAGACCTCGTGAAACAGGGTAACGTACCAAAGCCTTGATCTGGTGGGACCGAGGCCCTTCCACTGCCCCAGCACACCACAAGAGGAAGAAAAATGGAGTGGAAAGGGGGTAGAAGCCTGGGGCTGCAGAACACCTAGCCCTGGATATCTGCTTTGCAATCAGAAAACACATTGTGTGGTGCTCTGGAAGATGGGGAGGTGGGACAGGTGGAGTGCTTGAGAGACAGATTCTGGCCATTTGTGGAGGACGGGATCCACACCCGGCCGCTCTGGGACAAGGGAAAGGCAGGTGGTCTGAGAGGATTCCTAGCAGCGAGGGGGCTACTGAAGGGACGGGGTTTACATGGAGCTTGCTGCGTGGGAGAAGGGATAGGGGGACAAGGTTGTCCAGGTGTGCTCTGCCCAGCAGATTGGGAACTTTGGGGAGCATCAGGCGCTCCAACCCCTGGCTGGCTACTCAGCTCCGAGGCCCCCCACTGTGATTGCAGCCTGCCAAGCATTACTCGTGACCTGACAGCACCAGCTTGCAAACCGGCAGTCACTGTGCTAGCATCAGGCCAGCCAGAGAGAGGCCCCACCTACAACAGCTAGAGACGCCAAGCACAGAGGCTTACACCTGTGTGCTTGGCCCACTGGCTCTGTTACTGGAAACAGACAAGGCAGACAGGAATCAGGAAACATGTCTTTCCTCACCAGAGGCACCAGCGCTGATCCCCTATGACCCCAACCTCACTCTAGGGCCTGAGCAGCTCCAGAGACTGCAGCTTCTGGGCACTAGAGGGCACCATACCAAAATATGAAACGTCAAAAGAACATGGTACAGACCAAAATCTCACAAACCCAAGAAAAAGGGCCAAATGAAACTAAACTCACCAATCTTCCTGAAAGAGTTCAAAATAAAAATCATAAACATGATATGGAGGTACAGAAAAATATTCAAGAACTCAGACACGAATTTAAGATGGAGATTCAATCATTAAGAAATTCCATATCTGAAATGAAACATACAATGGAGGAATTTAAAAGCAGATTAGATGTAGTAGATGAGGCAGTAAATGGAATAGAAATTAGAGAAGAGGAATACAAAGAAGCTGGGGCACAGAGAGAAAAAAGGATCTCTAAGAATGAAAGAATATTGAGAGAACTGTGTGACCAATCCAAATGCAAAAATATTCACATACTAGGGGTACCAGAAGAAGAAGAGAGAGAAAAAGGGATAGAAAGAGTCATTGACGAGGTAATTGCTGAAAAATTCTGCAATCTGTGGAAGGAGATAATCTCTCAAGCCATCGAGATGCACAGATCTCCCAACACAAGGGACCCAAGGAAGACAACATCAAGACATATAATAATTAAAACGGCAAAGCTCAAGCATAAAGATAGACTTTTAAAAGCAGCTAGAGAGAGAAAAAACATCACATACAAAGGGAAACCCATCAGGCTATCATCAGATTTCTCAACAGAAACCTTACAGGCCAGAAGGGGGTGGCATGATATATTTAATGCAATGAAGCAGAAGGGCCTTGAACCAAGAATACGCTACCCAGCAAGGTTATCATTTAAATTTGAAGGAGGGATTAAACAATTTTCAGATAAGCAAAAGGCGAATTTACCTCCCACAAACCACCTCTATAGTACATTTTAGACGGACACCAATAGATGGAAGTATTCCTAAGACTAAATAGATGTCACCCAAGGCATAGACAAAGAGTACACAATATGATTCATAACATACAAAGACTGGAGGAGGAAGAAAAAGGAGGACAAAATAAAAGAATCTTTAGGTTGTGTTCGTAATAGCATATGAAGTGAATTAAATTAGACTGTTAGATAGTAAGGAAATTACCCTTGAACCTTTGGTAACCACCAATCTAAAGCCTGCAATGGCAATAAGTACATACATATTGATAATCCCCCTAAATGTAAATGCTCTGAATGCACCAATCAAAAGACATAGAGTCACTGAATAATAAAAAAAAAAAAGACCCATCTATATGCTGCCTACAAGAGACTCACTTCAACCCAAAGACATACACAGACTGAAAGTAAAGGGTTGGAAAAAGATATTTCATGCAATGAATAGGGAGAAAAAAGCAGGAGTTGCAGTACTTGTATCAGACAAAATAGACTTAAAAACAAAGAAAGTCACAAGAGACAAAGAAGGACATTACATAATGATAAAGGGGTCAGTCCAACAACGGGATATAACTATTATAAACATCTATGCACCTAACACAGGATCACCTACATATGTGAAACAAATACTAACAGAATTAAAGGGGGAAATAAAATGCTTTCATTTTGGGAGACTTCAACACACCGCACACTCCAAAGGACAGATCACCCAGACAGAAAATAAATAAAGAGACAGAGGCACTGCACAACATATTAGAACAGATGGACCTAATGGACATCTACAGAATACTCCATCCAAAAGCAAGAGCATACACATTCTTCTCAAGGGCACATGGAACATTTTCAAGAATAGATCATATACTAGGCCACAAATAGAACCTAAGTAGATTCAAAAAGATTGAAATTGTACCAACCAGCTTCTGAGATCACAAAGGTATGAAACTAGAAATAAATTAGTCATAGAAAAGAAAAAGACTACAAACACATGGAGGCTTAATAACATGCTCCTAATTAATCAATGGATCAATGACCTAATAAAAACAAAGATCAAGCAATATATAGAGACAAATAAAATAATTCAACACTGCAATATCTGTGGGACGCAGCGAAGGCCATGCTAAGGAAATATATTGCAATCCATGCCTACCTCAGGAAAGAAGAACAATCCCAAATGAATAGTCTAAACTCACAATTAATGAAACTAGAAAAGGAAGAACAAATGAGGCCCAAAGTCAGTAGAAAGAGGGACATAATAAAGATTAAAGCAGAAATAAATAAAATTGAGAAGAATAAAACAATGAAAGAATCAATGAAAGCAGGAGCTGGTTCTTCAAGAAAATAAACAAAAAAGATAAACCCCTAGCCAGATTTATCGATAAAAAAAGAGAGTCTAGACATATAAACAGAATCACAAATGGGAAAGGAAAAATCACTACGGACACCACAGAAATACAAAGAATTATGAGAGAATACTATGAAAAATTATATAGTAAAAAACAGGATAACCTAGAAGAAATGGACACTTTCTAGAAAAATAAAACCTTCCAAGGCTGACCCAGGAAGAAACAGAAAATCTGAATAGACCAATTACCAGCAAAGAAATTGAATTGGTAATCAAGAACAAAATCTGTGGACCAGATGGTTTCACTGCTGAATTTTATCAAACATTTAGTGAAGACCTAATACCCATCCTCCTTAAAGTTTTCCAAAAACTAGATGAGGAGGGAATACTCCCAGTCTCATTCTATGAGAACAACATCACTCTAATACCAAAACCAGGTAATGACACCACAAAAAAAAAATTACAGACCAATATTCCTGATGAACCCAGATGCAAAAATACTCAACAAAATATTAGCAAACAGAATTCAAAAATACATAAAACTATCATCCATCATGATCAAGTTGGATTCATCTCAGGGATGCAAGGATGGAACAACATTCGAAAAGCCATCCACATCATCCACTACTTCAACAAAAAGAAGGACAAAAACCACATGATCATCTCCATAGATGCAGAAAAAGCATTCAACAAAATTCAACATCCATTCATGATAAAAACTCTCAACAATATGGGTATAGAGGGCAAGTGCGTCAACAAAACAAAGGCCATATATGACAAACTCACAGGCAACATTATACTTAACAGCGAGAAGCTGAAAGCTTTTCCTTTAAGATCAGGAACAAGACACGGATGCCCACTTTCCTCACTTTTATTCAACATTGTTATAGAGGTCCTAGCGAAGGCAATCAGACAACACGAAGAAACAAAAGGCATCCAGATTGGTAAGGAAGAAGACAAACGGTCCCTGTTTGCAGAATACATGATATTGTACATAAAAACCCCTAAAGAATCCATTCAAAAACTACTAGAACTAATATCTGAATTTGCAGGAAAGTTGCAGGATACAAAATTAATACACCGAAATCTACTGCAAATAGTTCTAAATTTCATATGGAACCACAAAAGACCTCGAATAGACAAAGATATCCTGAGAAGGAAGAACAAAGTGGGGGGAATTACTCACCCTGATTTCAAATGCTACTACAAAGCCACAGTAATCAAGACAGTTTGGTATTGGCACAAGAACCAACCCACAGACCAATGGAACAGACTAGAGATCCCAGATATAAACCCAAACATATACGGTCCATTAATATATGATAAGGAAGCCATGTATATACAATGGGGAAATGACAGCCTATTCAATAGCTGGTGTTGGCAAAACTGGACAGCTACATGTAAGAGAATGAAACTGGATTATTGTCTAACCCCATACACAAAAGTAAACTCAAAATGGATCAAAGGCATGAATGTAAGTCATGAAACCATAAAACTCTTAGAAAAAAACATAGGCAAAAATCTCTTGGACATAAACATGAGCAACTTCTTCATGAACATATCTCCCCAGGCAAGGGAAACAAAAGCAAAAATGAACAAGTGGGACTATATCAAACTAAAATGCTGCTGTACAGCAAAGGACACCACCAACAGAATGAAAAGACATCCTACAGTATGGGAGAATATATTCATAAATGACATATCCGATAAGGGGTTGACATCCAAATTATAGAAGGAGCTCATGCACCTCAACAAAAAGCCAATAAACCAATTAAAAAATGGGCAGAGGAGCTGAACAGACACTTCTCCAAAGAAGAAATTCAGATGGCCAACAGGCACATGAAAAGATGCTCCACATCCTTAATCATCAGAGAAATGCAAATTAAAACCATAATGAGATATCACCTCACACTAGTAAGGATGGCCACCATCCAAATGACAAACAACAACAAATGTTAGCGAGGATGTGGAGAAAGGGGAACCCTCCTACACTGCTGGTGGGAATGCAAATTAGTTCAACCACTGTGGAAAGCAGTATGGAGGTTCCTCAAAAAACTCAAAATAGAAATACCATTTGACCCAGGAATTCCACTTCTAGGAATATACCCCAAGAATGCAGTTCAAAAAAGACATATGCACCCCTATGTTTATCGCAACACTTTTTACAATAGCTAAGAAATGGAAACAACCTAAGAGTCCATCAGTAGATGAATGGATAAAGAAAAAGTGGTACATATACACAATGGAATATTATTCAGCCATAAGAAGAAAACAAATCCCACCATTTGCAACAACATGGATGGAGCTAGAGGGTATTATGGTCAATGAAATAAGACAGGTGGGGAAAGACAAGTATCAAATGATTTCACTCATCTGTGGAGTATAAGAACAAAAAAGAAACTGAAGGAACAAAATACCAGAAGACTCACAGAACCCAAGAATGGACTAACAGTTACCAAAGAGAAAGGGACTGGGATGATGGGTGTAAAGGGAGGGATAAGGGGGGAAGAGGCGTATTACGATTAGCACACTTAATGTAGTGGGTGTGGGGATACAGGGAAGGCCGTATAACACAGAGAAGATAAGCAGTGATTCTATAGCATCTTACTATGCTGATGGACAGTGACTATAATGGGGTATGTAGAGGGGACTTGATAATAGGGGGAGTCTAGTAACCATAATGTTGCTCATGTAATTGTATATTAATAATACCAAAAAAAAATCAAAAATATCTCCCTCACCACATTAATGTCCACAACACACACACACAGACATACTTTCTCTTTTTTTTCTCAGATTTCTGCTTGGCTAATCAGGGAATCATTTGGCTCTGTAAAACTGGCGAGGAACTATTCATGGGCACCATCTATGCTTGGGTTTGGGCTACTATAGGAATGCTCTAAAAAATGCTTTGCTATTTCTTCTCTTATGTAATTATAGAGTTATTTTTCAGCATATTTTATGTGCAATAGAGTCTTGTGGTACGTAGCATTATAAAACAAAAAGGTATTCCATATGAAAATATTACATATGAAACTAGACCCTTTGTTTGCTATAGCTTTCACAAATGTTCTGTTCTCCATTACTGTTGACAGATATGCCACTAAAGAATTTCATTCATGTCCTTGATTCTTTAGGCCCCTTAACGCAGCAGAGGACCATCATCTAGCACAGTGTAATCTAAGGTATTTGTTTCCACCCACTCTTCTATCATCAGATAACATTTCTCTTGTTTTCTTTGTGCTGTTTCCAAGAGCTTCTGTATGGAATGGGAAAACAAATAATTAAAGTTCCTGATATTTTGTCTTAAATGAAAATTAATAAGGTGTCCAAAGGGGAGCAGTGTTAGAAACACATTATCATGGGTTAGAAGTAAGGAAAAGGATAGCCAGCTCTTTCAGACACTCTTTTGATAAGATGAAGGAGATGCTAATGCACATAGATTCATGGGTTCTAAATTTTTAATTTGTAGTAACTTTCATTAGGAAACACCTCTGCTATGTGATCATTAAGGATCAATGCTGACTTGATTTTAACCTCTCCTCTGTCCTCTAATTAAAAGAGCTATGATTCTTACCAAGAAATTCTATAATAAAGATGCTGTATATTTTAATTATCTCCTGCAATTGAGCAATAATATCCCAATAGTTTAAATAGTGTTCCTGGAAAATCTCCACATTTTATGAATAATGTTAACAAGCAAAGAAAAACTTAACCCTTACAGCAGTTTGTATCTTTAAAGACTATTATAAATCCCCAATTAATCCCCATCACACTTTGGCAGCCAGGTTAATTATTTCCTTTTTATGTATGAAAAGCATGGGTTGTAGGAAACACCTGTGACTTTCTTCAGATACCACCTCCATAAGACTACATGGACTATAATTGAGAAGCTCAAAGAATCATTTATAACTACTAAAATTCACAAAAGAATCTGAAAGGGAGAAAGTTTTTAGGATATTTGGTTTATTTTATGTACCACCCTGAATAAATGCTTGTCTTTGATTACCATAAGAAAACCAAGAAATTAAAGTTCTGCTGAGCTTAACTCAGAAGCTGAATAACCTACAAATTTCAATTCTGCCAAAAACATAATGGGATATTAACTATTTTCTTGACCCTTAAATAAATTCACTACTACATATAATGCTCTGAGCAATGAATGACAGGAGATTTTTGATGAATTTTATGGACAAGTAAAAGCAAGGCACCTGCTCTTACAATTTTCCATCAGGAATTAGGTCTTTAAGAAAACTAAAATATTTCTGGACTTTAGACAAGGTTGCATTTTAAAACTAGTATTTATTAAATATATTATGTGTTAGCAAGGTGTTCAGCATTTTCACAAATAGACTCTAATTTTTAATTCTCACAGTGAAGTAGGGTCTTCCCTTTATTAGATATAAAAATGAGACTTGGAAAGTTTAAGTAAACTGTCCAGTCATACAGTCAGCTGTTGGCAAAGCTGGAATTCAAATCTGAGTCGCTAACTTCACAATGCCCAGGCTCTGAAACCACCACTCACTAATCTCTCTGTTTTCTTTGGTGTTTTACATTTATATCATAACACTACAGTACTTTCAACTCTCCAGATTAAGTAAAAAATTAACAATATCCAAAAGAGAGAGTATTTATAGGACTCCTCAAGACTGAAAACTAAGAGGGTATGGCAAATGAACTGATCTTTGACTCCTGCTCTCTTGATTCATAATCTAGATGGTGACTGAGTTGCCTTCAACTTCAAGGCTAGAGGAATGCTGCTCAAGCCATCTTGATATGATAATGATCATTTTACATTTGACTCTCCAATCTCTGTATCTTTTACTTTTTCTTTACTAATTACTGGTAACTCAGAACAATGTTAAATAATAATGGTATAAATAATTCTTGTCTTATTTCTTGTTTTAGAGGAAAATACCTATGTTCTAAAAATAATTATATTGTGAAGATGAAGAGACTAAGTAGCCTTGTTACGGGTTCAGTTCATTCTCCTCAGTCCTTGTCCCACTGCAACAAAGAACTGAAAGGCAGAGACACAATAGTAAAGCAGAGGGAAAGTTTTATTTGAAAACACTCCAAGGGAGAAGCAGGCCAGAATCAAGGTAGACAAAGGCCTCTATCTGTTAGGCGGAAGGCTTATATATTGCATTCTAGTTAGGACATGCCTCTTTGACTGATAAGATGGGGCTGTTTGATTTACAGGTCTTTCTAGATAGGCCTCCCTCTCAATGAGCATGTCCTTTTGCCCCACCGAGGTGTGATTTGGGCATTTTTTAGTTCCGTTTGACTGTGCCCCTGTTGGGATATGGTTGGGAAGGAAGTTATCTCCCTGCAAAGCCTTTGTTGCCTTCACAAGGGACCTCCGACCTGGGCAGAGTTTGGGTGCCTTTTTCTTTGAACCTCATATGGGCAGCTTCTTCTTTGAGCCTTAGCTTCTCCTTTTCCAGCTGCTCTTGTCTAACTTTCTACCTAACATTCCTAAGAGGCAAGACGGTAAGTGGTGGGGGAGAAGGAGAGCTGCGTGAGAGCAACTATAAGATTGAAAGGGTAGGTTAAAGTCATGGAACATTGCCTTGTAAACACAGGAATCCACTGAAAGTCTGTTAGTGGAGAAATTAAGTGAGGTGGTAAAGAGTGATTTAAAAATAAAGGTGGTGTGAAGTATGAGTGGAGATGCAGACGAAGAAGGGATAGGGGAAACCCAGTAAAATTAATCCTTCATTATTTTTTTGGAAAATATTAAATTTCTAAATGGATTTTAGCATATAAATATTACAAATTGTAAACTATAAAATAACAAGACTGTCTTTCATTTATAATGAATTGAATCAAGCTATTCAGGGTCAGTGAAGAGCAATTTCTTCTTTAATCCACTGCTTTGCTAGAGGATCTTACCTTAAGAGTGGAGGGAATTCAGAGATGTTAAAACCTTGGTTCCCCTTTCCCTAGAATTAAAAGTGTAATTGAGTAAACATGTAAACTGAAATATATTAAGTAGTATAGAATAAGTACCAGAAATAATATAAACAAGTGCTCAGGGGAATGAACTAGGAGAGTTCAGGAAGGCTCATGTTGGAGGTGGAAATCAAACACACTTGAGGAAGAGAGTGGGCTCTGACGGAGGCTACGGCATGAGGGCTGCCCATGTAGGGCAGACATGTGCATGGAGGCTTCCATTACTAGCATAAACAAAGCAAAAGTGAAGGGAAAATATTGGGCAATTAACAAATAGAACCATTTGATAGCAGAAGTTTTATTCTTGGTAGAGTAAGTCAAAATTACTACAAAGGTAAATTGGGAGCACCTGATCCAGAGCCTTCAATAGACAAAGAAAATTTTTAATTGATTTTTTTCATTCTAGAGAGTTACAGAAGACGTTTTTGGTAAGAAAATGTACAATTAGAGTATTTTTATTTACTTGTTTGGTAACAGGAAGCAAGAAGAACAGGTAGGAGTAGAAGATGCCACTGTCCAGTGCATGACTTTCAAATGTTTTCTAGTCTTTCTGTCTCCTGTCTCTAGCCATTATCACAGATCTGCAGCATCTATTTTCTGCACTTGAGTTCTCGGAATGCAAGTTTTTACTCATTTAAATCTTGAAAAGTGGGACAACTGAAAGTTCCTACTTTACACTGTTATGTATTTATGTGAAGTACTGTCATTATTCAACTGAATTTTAATTAGTAGGTCTCCTGAAACTTAGCCTCAAATATTCTCTTCATAAGGGCTATTCCCATTAAGTTGTAATTACATTTTTAAAAATAAAAATCAATAACCCATCATATTTTAATTTCTAAAATCAAACCATGGTTAGTATATATTCTGCTGGCACATGAGCACCCTAAGTAGAATTGTCACTGAACAAGAACTCACACTCTAAGCTATAACTTGAAGAATACAATTTTTTTATCAAAAAGGAAAACCAGAAAGCTATAATCAGAAAGTGTATGGTAGCTATAGCATGACAATTGCATCCCATAAAAACAGTTCTTCCATTTTCAGTTTCTTTTGTAAAAATTACGAGTGGAGAAACAGACTCATGCTTTTGAGAACCACTACAGTTGAAGAGTGAAAGCATCTTCTGCATCCTTGGTCAGGTATGTCTGGAATGGCACAGAATAGGTGAAGGACAATGTGGCTTTTCACATACCCCCATGTTCTTCTTCCATGGAACTTCCTTCATGAACCCATAACTCATGAAAACAAAGGGAAATGGCACCAACTTTATGCACACACAGAGTCCCCAAACCCATAGCGAACTGACCTTGAATTGAGACTCTGCTGTGTCCCTGTGGTGTGCAGTGCAGCAGGAGTGACATAGGTTCCTGTGGAGAACAGGAATAGTTAGTGATAGGCTTATTTCCTTCTGTCTGCACTAACCACAGCCTATTCTCAGTGAAAACCCAGAGTATTAAATGGAAATTTCATTTATGTGTAAGAGAAGCTTTAGATATAAGAAAAAAAAAAGAAGAAGAAGAAAGGCTCTTCAAAAGCTCCCTTTCTCTGAAATAGACAAAAAAAGTAAGGTGAAATTCATCTGAAGACTGCTAAAAAGCACCATAACCTCACTAAAAGAGGAAAAGTGAAAACCCGTTCAAAGCCATCTTTGTTTCTTCAGAAATATTTTACAAATGAAATCAAGGAATGTTTGCTTAGAGCAATAAAGTCAGACTCACCAGAGAAGAAAAATGATGCACATGGATGTTTATAGAAAAGTGTTCCTCATTTGAAGTAAATTTATTTTACAGAATGCTGAATTTACCAGATTAAGGTGAATAAGTATTAAGTTTCAGGAAATGGGCAGCCAGGAATGTAAGAACTTTCTTCCTTAAATACATTATAAAATATATTTCAGAAATACCTAAGAAAATATGATTCTCTTTTGTACAATGATGTAATCATTTATGGATATCAAGAGAAACAAAGTCACTTCTACACTATTCAGAGTAACATGAGTCTGGGGAACCAATTAGCCCATCAAAATTTTCAACTCATTGGTGGTCATTTGCAACTACTGGTGTCAGTTTTGTACTTCAATATAGTAAGGTAACAGATTTTCACCAATTTTATTAAAACACATCTAAACTGATATGAAGGGATTCTTACATTCTCAAGGAGTACCTACTTAACTCAATTCACAAAGGAGGGAACATTTACTGAATGCTGATAACACTTGGGTGGGGTGAGAGGTATTTCAAGGACGTTTGGTCACTAGATATAATATAGGGCAAGTTACCTATTTCTCAGGGTGAAAAATGGAAATGGCCATACTCTGCTCAAGTTTCCAAAGTAGGGAAAGGATGTCCTGTCTCATCTCATTAAAAGAGCTGATGCAGGAATTATTCTCAGGTTTGGGAGTGCAAAAGGAGACTAGAAGTAAGAGGCTACTCTAATTACAATCACATCATCTCTGGCTGAGTAATTCCAAGGAAGTTAGAAGTTTTCTCAGCCAATTTCTTCATCTGTGAAATGAAGACAGTAACATCTACCTCTCAGAGTTCTAGAGTAGTAATTAGTACTTAGTACTACTTACTAGAAAGTAAGAAATTGAACAAAATATATGTATACACACACATACATAAATCCATACATGTGCATGTATTCATATGTACATAGTATTTATTAACACAAACAAACATACTAGCTATCTGTCACTCAGTGTGCTCAAGATAAATATTATGTACATGGCAGAAAAGGAATTTAAATGTACATTATTTTTTATTTACTAACTTTTTCCAAATAAAAATTCTAGGTATGATTATTACCACTGCTTTTTATAGATGAGAAGATATTACACTGAGTAGTAATTAGTAGGTGTAGCAGTAGTTGCTGTGGTAGTCCAGCAAATAAGATGTGATGTCATTAAAGTTTGTCATCACAAAGACAGGAGCTATGGCAGGGAGGAAATTGGCCTATCCATGGAAAAGGCTGAGTGAAAAAATTACAGAGTAAAAAAAAGAGACACTTTTGCACAGGGAATGAGCATTTGGTTTAAGCTAGTGGATCACAAGCTTCAGAAATGGCTATTTTGAGATATATCTGTATAAAGATGAGTTGAATTGGGTGTGAGTATCTTCAAATTGACAGTCAAGCATGTGCATTTGTTAATATTATTTATTGGCGACACTATCATTTAAAGATTTTTTAAAAGTGAATGAGATAGCTGGCACAAACTCTGACAAAAAAAAATCAATACATAAAAGGAAAGAGCTGGAATTATGGTCCCAGAGAAGGAGTTTTCAACTGTTTATATACTTATACATATAAGGAGGTGCAATGTGTGTGTGAGTAGGGAAAAGAAAGTTGACTCTGTGGTGGTATACAGACAGGAATACATAGTTAAATGATGTTTAAGGATAATATTTTAAAACATTTTATCTTTTGAAAGTGCTTTAACACACATCACCAATGAACTCTCAAATAGCATAAAAGGTAGAGCAACACAGCCATTTCATTTACTGCCAAGAATGAAAAATAAAGAACATAGGAACTACAGAATTCACCCAGTCACAAAGGTAGCAAGTGACAGACATCAAAAGGCAGCCCATATCTCTGTCTCCTAGCTCATGGCTTGTACCCCACCATATCATGCAATCTCTCAAATAAATGTGTCATTGTTCCTTTTTCCATATCAGATAAAATTATAACTTGCAATATACTTTCTCTGAGGAAAGTCTTGTGAAATTATAGAAATAATATCAAAATATTTAAGTTTCATGAAAAACAGAAATGTGCTTTATAAGTACTAAATGGTAGGTGACCAGAAGTCCACAATAGTTATGCCCTAAGCATCTATAATTAAAAATGCTTTTAAAAATCCTTTTTGGGATTCTACTTATTTTTAAATCCAGTATTTGGCAATGCCCTCTCTTTATGGGGCCTTTTGTATTGCTTGCTGCCTCCTACCCATAAAGTCTGTTACATTATACTGGCTCAAGCAAATGTAGGAGATACTATTCCAAGCAAACAGAAATGATGGTGTTAATTGAGACCCAATAGAAGGAAAAGCAAATGAATGTTGTGAGGATATTTTAAATCCAAGAACTGGCTTCACAGATTGTTGGGAATAGTCTGTCCAAAAGGAAGAGTGGATCCTAATGAGGATGGATGTATCATCTAAGTGTATACGAAATGGCAACAGCAAAGAAGAAATTGTGATGCATGTAGAGAGTGTTTTCTTTGAATGATGCCTGTTGTAACACTACGTTTGAAGCCAGTAGAAAGCATCCTATGTATTGTACAATAAGTAAAATGGCATGATGGAAACAAGTATCATCAAGTTATAAGAGGCTACAAATTGTGAGTTCTTTGTTTTCCAAACAAAAGAATTTTCCAGTGTCCAAATGTCTGACAAGCAGACACTGAATCTTTTACTCAGTTGAGAATTTGTTTCATAATCAAGATGAATTGATACAGGATAGGAAAATTACTCTATAAGAGAATAAAAGACATTTATGGGGTTGAGAATATTAGTAACTAATGATTTTAGTTCAGATTTTATTGAGAATAATTGAGGCAGATAAAACAGTAAGTGTAAGAAAAGCATGATTTCCTCCTACCTACTAAAAACGTAAATAATTGTGCATACTTACTTGTTTTTACTTTCCAGTAATTTTAAAGAAAATGTACATATAAATATATAGGAAATACTTATTTTCAAAGTGAATATTGCATTTAAACTTTGCACAAAGAAAGAAATTATATGAAACACAAGTATTTTTGTCCATTGTACTATTACAGAAGGATAAGAAATTTTATTTCATTTCCAAGTAACAATAATACCACCTTATGGTTGGTTATATGGTACATTTTTCCTGGGAGCTCAAAAGGTCAACTCCATGCAAGATATAACAGGATTTTATGATTAGAATTAATGACATTTCTGGTGGTGAAAATTCAAAAGTGATACATAGCATCTGATTTTTATTGTGTTGGCACAATACAGGCACTGAAAAAATTTTAGAAATTTGTGTCTTTGTATTTTCATATCCCCAAACAGATAAAAAGAACCATCTGGATACATCTATAAATTGTATATGAATTTTTCAGGAGTCAAGTTTGAATCCTGAAGGTGAAAATATATCAAATATAAAAGGTTCATCTTTGATTTTAACTACTCATTTGAGACCATTTAAGGTCTTTACTTGGATTTGGAAATCTATGAGATGATATTCAATAAACTTTTAGAAATATAAAAGATAAAAATACTTCTTGAAATACAACCTGAAATTCTGACATAATTCATCTGTCATGATATATTTCAATATATTGTCAATATATTGGTGAAAATTAGTCAACTCAAAATTATACTTTGGCCCCAAGCAATGGGTTAGTCACCAGTCTCCTGATTATTTTATCCATTCTCTTCCTCCAGAAAAAGACTTAGTGATATACTGTTGGCAAAGAAGAAGAAAGACAAGTTATGTAAGTTCTATGTGCTTCCTGCAGTCACTTATCAGTAATACTTAGCATTTATTACACTATAACTTTAGATGATATTTTAAAATATATAAACATATATTCAAAAGGTATTTTATAAAATAACATCTCAGAATTTCAGAGGTAGAATGAACCTTAGGAATCATCTAATCCCCTAATTTTACAGCTAAGGAAACTGGAGGACAGAGAAATTATAGTGACTTTGCCTGAGGTTTTACAATATGTTACTAGTAGAGCAACTTCAAAAATCTAGGTATACTGATTCACTTAACTTACATTACACTCAACAATTGATTTAAAAGTACATTAAGACTTGTAATTTGCCTGTTTGTGTATATTAAAAAGATATATCAGCAGTGAAATTTTCAGCATAGAACTGTTCAATAATTTCTTAGATTGACTTAATTAGTTTAATCATTTCTACATTGCAACCAAAGTCAATGAAACCTGAAGAAAATGTGACTGAACTCCAGTGAGTACTCTGTAGTAAGTTCCTACACCTATACTGACTGTTTAAGGAAACCTATGGCAGGATGAGAATTCATTTAACTACGGTTTCAGGAAAGCCCAAATTGAGAAGCTAAAATTCGACTGGTGACTGAAGAAGCCACAAGGAGCATTACCAGCAGTGGGAATAGCAAGTGCTAAGATCCAAGAAACAGTGAAAGGTCTGGAACAGTGGAATATGTGAAAGGATTACTACAGAGATCGAAGCAGGGAGGTAAGGGAGCCAGGGACCGGGGAAGACTGTCAGGGAAAATCGGGAGATGGCTTGGACTTTTAAATCTGAGCCCTCCAATAGCTCTGAGAGGAGAAATGATCTGATCCTTCCTACATTTTAACAATATCACTCTTGTATCTCTGTTGAAAACAGACTTTAGTGGAACAAGGGTAGAAGCAGGAAAGCCAACAGGAAGCTACTGCAACAAAGCAAGCAAGAGATAATGTTGTCATTGAAGATTATTACCTCGAAACTCAGTACTCTAGGAAATCCATTCCTTAAACTGTAATGGATCAGTCAGGAAACAGATGGATCACTCAAATGGGGTAATTTGAGATTTTAATAAAGGGATTATTTCTAAGGGTGTGCCAAAGTTTAAAAGACATTATCAACAGATAGTAATACATTAAGGCTAGTAATAATAGGGAAAAAGTCTAGGCAGGGAGAGCAAGCTATTACTGGACCCTAAAGAGGATAGCCAAATGGTGAGGGCTTTCTGATGGAAGTTACAGCCTTTCCTATAAGAACACAGTCCACTGCTCACAAGTCAGCAGAGAAACACCCTGGGCAATAAATATCCCACATCACTCTCCTCTCTCAGGTAGAGTAAACTGGAAGCATAAAGAGAAGATAACAAGATATTGTCCTAATTCACCCCGAGTATACTCACATATATATTAAACTGTTAAGAACTTACTGTATCTTGTTTAGAGGGAACACATATATACAAAAACTTAAAATATACATGTTTTTGGTAATAATTCATGAATATGACTAATTCATTAAAGTTGTTAATGTGTTCATGTTTTGGGGCAATGATGCATAAAGTTCATACATTATGGGATTTATTTTTAATGAAATTATTCTATTTGGTATGTCATTGAAAAATGATGTATGTTTACTCATCTTCACACTATCAAGTCTGACATTTAAGAATTATCATTAGGAGTTATTGAACATGTTTTAGGCATTTGAAAGATTTTCCAGAAGATAGAAACATATTTTATTTATTCAAAGATCTACTTATTTTTTTAACCAAGTTATGCTCTCTTCTCTTGACCTTCATAGACCCTATCCTCAATCTGGATAGGTATTTCAGATGCAGGAAAACCATCCCATTTCTCAAGATTAGGTAATTTCTCAAGCTACTTCCTACTTTTAGGGTAATTCAGAGTAAACTCAATACTTCTTAGCCCAGTAGAGCTCTTAAACATAAAAAATAACACTGCTGCAATAAAAATAAATATGTTTTATATTGCTTTTTATTTTTCAAAGCATTTTCATATATAAGAACACAACTGGTAAGGAAGACATGAATAGTAAAAGACATTTGCATGGCTGAGGCAATGGAATATCTGGGTTTTATGGAAAATAAATGTTGTCAGCAGTCCAAAAACAAAAGCAAACCAAAGCAAAACAATCTAATACAAGTTCAAATGATTTCAGTTGCTCAGAAACCACTGTCCCTCCCTTCCATTCAATGAAGACTGGCATGAAAAAAAAATTCATGGGACAGAAGGGCAACTGCCCCTGCCCTTTCACTTGAACATTCAGATATTCTTCTGCTGTGGATCCTAGGAGTATTTCCAGATATCCAATTAAACTGACCAGATGAATAAGAATGGAGAACCTATCACACTGATAACTCACTGAAAGGTAGTATCTCTTTTCCCATTTCCTGTACTTACTTGACAAGAAATCTCCAACCCACCCCACAAGAAATATTTCTCTGATACTAGTTTTTACTTCTGTAAGAAAATATATTCCAGGTTCTCTATGATGCACGGAGATTAGTTTCTTAGTCCACAAAATTCTATTTAATCTGTGATTTATCTTGAATTACAGCATTACAAGAATTAGAATCGATTGTTTTGCTCTGGGAAAATATATTACCAGTTCCAGTAGGGGAGTCAGAAAACTGATACATAGTTCTGGGCTGGTGGTGTGGAAAGAGTACATGCTTTTATTTTACAGACACTTAGCTTTTGCTCCTTGTGAGATTCTAAACAGTTCAAAAATGTTAACTCATTTGCTCCTCAGAACAACTCTATGAAGAAGGATTTATCACTATCATTCACGGATCATCATGATCACTTAAATTTCATGGATAAGGTCACTGAAGCACAAGAGGTTAAATAACTGACAAAATCACATACCTTATAAATGGAAGACTGAGGAGTTTAGATGAGTCAGTCTTTATTCTGAATAAAGGGGAAGTAAAGGAAACATATCCTACCTCAGAAAATTGTGAGGATTCAGTGAGATATTTAAGTGCTATCACCCTAAGTGTCTGGCACATAGTCAGGACTCAAAAAATATTAGCTACTGTTAGCTGTTCAAAATCAATATCAACAAAGTGATCCCCATTCTCCTTCCGATTTCCTTACATGTAATTGTCCCCAAACTCTTGAAAAGGGCTAGGAATTTTGCTCTTCATTTGATCCAACACCAAGAACTGGAAAAGTCATTCATCTCCCTCTACCCATTGCGTAAGGCTAGAAGTGTTTTCATCGTCTTCCCTTGAGCTTCCCCTTTTCCTCTCCCCCAGGATTGGACAGTACAAAGCAGCAGCCCTTTTGCTCAGAGAAAACACCACCAAGAAATTCACAAACAGCAAAAAGAGTTATGACCATGACTCCTTCATAAGCAAATAGAACAAAAACTTCCTGTGTTTATTAAACACTTAGATTGGATTCAATGCAAGCGGAAAGGGTACTACAGGACATTAGTTGGTGGCAGTCAGTATAGTTGAACACTCCTTTCTGAGAATACTCTCTTCTTTTGGTACCCTTGATTCAAACTTCAGAGCTCTGTTTTATGCTTCCCTTTTCTCATACTAAATACTCTTCAGAGTTGATATTATCCACTACCCTTGGGATACCCTTCAATTTCTTGGGTGTAGGGTCTTATGAAATATCCCGGGCTCCAGGGAAATACCCCTTGCTCTAATGACCAGCTGGCATCAGCTTTTGATGTCTATAGCAAGGGAAATCGGTCCAGTTTCCTAATTTGTCAGGCTAAAGACGCTCTTACATCCTCTGGCTAGGCACACTACTACACTGCCAAGTGGTGCAGTCCATGGGCTCCAGACATCACCTGTGCACCCTGTCTGCAGCCGCATGGCACTGTGGATACCACAGAGGCATAACCTCCCATTCTTTCCCCTTCTCTGGGGCTCTTTTACCAAACTGGATATATTTTGATGTGAGGTGGCACACCAGACCACATCCCAGCTATCTGCTGCCTCCTTCTCTAGACTAACAGGAAAACTAGAAAGTCCCATGGAAACCTAAGGCTCTCTTTGTCCTTTCTCAACTTGGTATGCTACTGCCTTACAGAGCACTTGGGTAGCCACATACTGCACAGGCATTCCCTCTAAGGGAAGCTTTAAAACTTTTCCAAATGTAGCTAGGAAACTGAAAAACAAACAGCCTTGTTCTAGACTGCCTTGAAAAAATTATATGGTGTTTCTATTGCTGCAATTAAGATGCTTCGGACTGAGAAGGTGAGAAGAGGAGCACTGAGAATGGATTATCATTCACTTTCTGTCTTTGACCAGCCAGCTCACTTCCGGCAAGGAGAGTGGCTACTTTCATTTTCACTTTCCTAAGCTTACAAACTGCTCTTCCCTTTCCTGGGGCCATGGTATATGTAGGTATATGCATATGTGTGTGTGCGCAAGTGTATGATTAGTTCTATTTCTCTGGAGAACCCTGACAAAGACAAGGTCATTAGGTCCTTAAGTGCCTGCTGATGGACAGGAAGGCTAAATGAGACAGTGAAAGTAAACTTGTTTTCTAACCCTGGGGAAGTATTACACGGGATATTACAGACCAGTATATTGACCAGCAAAGACCAGGGTCTTTCTGACACAAAAGCATAACCAAGTAGATGTTTCATGCATAAATTCACCAAATCTCCAAAGACAATTTAATTTTAATGACTTATAGTGCAGAAGTTTGAGGCATGACATGGTATGATTTCTGATTATGTCTTTCTGTGGGATTCTGGAATTTGTGTTAAAGATCACTGGAAGTTTGGAAATGGCATCTCTAAAATTAAAATTGAGTGGCTATGGTCATGTTTATTTGCCAAAGGCATGGTTGGTGATATAAAAAATATGATCTATTTCAGCTGGCTGTGCAGCATCTTAATAAAGGCACTGACTCATGCTGCGATTTCAGTCACTTGAGATGAGCTTTTTGGATTAAACCCTTTTCCCCCTGATTTAAACTCATTTTTTCTTATCTTTACTACCTTCCACAAATTTATGTAGACAGGCTGTGCAAATGGTAGGAGGAGGATTAAGAAAACCCTTCTGCTTTGTAAATTTGCATTTTGATTTGTGCGATGTTAAAATTGTTCAGAGGTGGTTAAATGGGGGAAAGCATCTACCTAGAGGTAAGAACCTGAGTGAAAATGAGAAACAGCTGGGGGTATCCAGCTAAATGGCTTCCCTATATATCCACTGAAATCAGTCAGGGAGAAAGAAGGCAAAAAGAGATGTGGAAGCTGGATATACCAAAGGGCTCTAGAAATCACTTAAAACAATCTTTTCATGCTAAAAGTAGGGAATAAGGAAGTGTTAAGCAGGCAATTATCACCTGCACTCTAAACATCAATGGACTGCACATGGAAACTAATGAATTTATAAACTAAGAGTGAAGTACAGCTTCTACAAGGAATGAAAATAGTATATTCATTAATTCAAAAAGTATTTATTAAGAATTTGATAAGTGACAGGCACTGGGGTTTCAGTGACAAACTATGAGAAATTGGTGACAGACAAAATAAACAATAAAACACATGGATAAACAAGATACTCAAAGGTTATGGTAAGTTCTGTAGGAAAAATAAGCAGGTATTTTGATAGAAAAAATACAAGTTCACAGTAGGAATCTATACCAGATAGGGTGGTCAGGAAACACAGCTCGGCGTATGACATTTCATCTGCAATCTAAAGAGCAAGAAGATCCTTGAAAAAGTGGTCTAGGTCAGGTGAAAGTGGATACAAAGGATCTAACATTATCCACATCTTCAAAAAAGGCAAAGAAGAATACCACTGAAGAAAGAGCTAGGGGGAACATGATGGATAGAAATCCAGACAGAAGTCGCATCATGTAGTATCACATATATTAGGATAGGAAATTCTCAATTTTATTCTACCACAACAGAAAGTCATTTAGAGTGCTTAAATAGGGAAATCATATTATCTAAATGATCTTTCAAAAAGATTTGCTTTCCAGAGGAGTCAGAAGGAAGAAATGGGAAAACACTCAGACTAATCAGAATTAGTCGAACTAATTGTACTAATACAGGTGAGAGATGATTGGGGCTTGGACTAGGATGTGGCAGGGGAGACAAAGAAAGAGTGAATATATTTTGGAGGCAGATCTGGCAAGCTTGTTCATTGAGCAAATGTTTAGAAAGAAAGAGAGAAATTAAGAAAGATTCTTGGCTTGAACAAATGATGTTGCCAGTATAAAAATGGGAAGCAGTTTGCAAATACAGAAAGAAAATAGACGATCTGGTTTTCTGTTGTTGTTTTCAGTAGAGTCTTTTATTGCACCTTTAAAACATCACAAATAGATCTTTGAATCATCCAGCATCTTGTTGTTTCCATACTGGACAACTCTTAAACTTTATTCATCAGTCTGCTAAATTTTTTCTTTTTCAGGGATATAGATAATATCCACAATTTTTCTAATGGTCTTGTTTTTAACTGTTGTGTTTTGCTGAATTAAAACACCTGAATTTGATATAAATTCGGTGTCATTTTCTTCAAGAATTAATTTATCTTTCTAGACTTGAGATACTGAACAAGCAATGCCTTGATTAACCCAAGCCCTGCAAACATACTTTTCAACAAAGAAATTTCTAATTTCAACAACAGACCTCATTCTAAATGACAAGGTTGATGGGGAAGTGGCACAAATCTCATCTTGAATGGGAGCAATATGACACCCTTGATCGTGTTATATGCCTGACAACAAGCAGCGGGAACAGTAGTAGATTTCTTTCTGTTTCCCGCCATTTGTCAATGTGTAGCCTCTTCTTTTCAAGGTGAAAAAGAGAGTGAATTTTACACTGATTTTACTGAAGTTCCTCTGCAGAGATCCTCTGGGGTCTTTAAAAATAACCATGCATCCTTTCAGAGTGATGCAGACATTTTCTGGAATGTCGGCAGTCTAATTGCTGAAATAGTCTTTATTCTCAAAGATATGGCAAAAAGCTCAAATGATCTGGTTTGAATGTATTATGTTTTAATTACTTTAAGGGAGACATCAGGAAGACAGCTGAATATATGTGACTGAAGCTCAGAGAAGAGATCTGGACAGATATGAACTTGGGAGTCATCAGCATATAGGTAAATATTATTTATAGTCATGGGACTAGGTAAGACCATCTCAGTGCTAGCTATTAAAGACCAGAAAGTAAGTCATATGTGTGGAGAAAACTTACAAAGTCTTTTGGGGCTAAAGCCTAAAACTTGAAATCATTTTTGTCAAAGAGTGGTTGTGAGGACACAGGAGTGACCCACCCTAAATCTGGATTTTATTTCTTGATCCATCTACAAGTAAAATTCATTCTATTTAGTTATACAAGGCCTCTTGTATTGTTCAAAGATGCTTCTGTAATTCTATCATCCTTATATACTATTTTCAAAAATGAATTAGCATGTTAAAATGAATTAGCATGTAATTCTATCATTCTTATATACTATTTTCAAAAATGAATTAGCATGTTAAAGATATTGGCAATTTGCATGAATTTGGAACACAAGTTTACAAATGACTAAAAGCTGGCTAATGAATGTGTTGACAAAGGTATGGCTCAGATAATGAATGACAAAAATAAATGAAATTAGTTTATGTGAAAAGTTATGTATTACAGTTGAAACAATTCAGGTAGAAGATGGATGATACTTATATATGTAGTAGTTTTTATTTTTTTTAATTTGGAGGTTTAAAAAAAGGCTAAATTTCAGTTAACTGTGTGAGGCAGGTTCTTGAGATACAAATTTAAGCTGTGTGGTAATCAGTTTAAAATCAGATAGACTTGAGGTGTAATACAGGCCATCATTTCCCAGTAATGTGACCTTGGAGTCTTAATATCTATGCCACTTGATATTAAGTCATGATCATAATAGCCTAGAACATACAGTCATAATCTTTTTCCAGAAACATTGGGGTAATTTTCCCATGCTATTAAATATATTCTAATTATTTCACAATACTCCATTTACTGAAAGTTCTAAAACATTATTTATCTCACTATTATCCTCTGGTTGGATATTTAGAATATTTTCACTTCACATTATTGTTAAAATTTTTGTTTTGTTGCAAATCTTGGCTCTTGGTATTATGCAGAATCTCTATTTCCACCATCTATTCACTTGTCCCCTCTCTTAGAGGATGTTTGTATACCCTCTACTCCTCTCTCCTTCTCATACCTTCAAGACCTCTTCTTTGTTTTATCCCTCAGCTTCCTTCCTATGACAAGAAGAAGAAGAAGAAAATGTCCCAAGCTGCTACAATCACATCCACTAGCCTATCTGTATCTGTGTCCATACACTCTGCCCTCCCTTCTGTTACTGTGGAAGAATATAGCCTGTGCTTTCATTAAGGGACATCCCTTCCACATGTACACCTGCTCAAATGAATCACTCCAGGAATATTTTTCTTTCTCTTGCATATTATTATTTCTGTCTTGACAAAATTATCCCAAGAGCATGCACACAAGCATTCTACTGTTTCTCTCACCTTAAAAAAAATGGGGGAAAAGAAGTCCTCAGTATCACATCCTTCTGCTACCTTACCTGCTCTCCTTTAGAGGAAAATTTCTAGACAGTTTTCTTTATGAGCTGTCTTCAGATTCTTTCTTTTCATTCTCTCTTGAATCCAGTCCAGTCAGGATTTCGCCCCATATGCCATCAACACTTCCCGCAAGGTTATCACTATCTCCACATTGTTCAAAGCCAATAAAAAATTCTCCATTCTCATCTTACCTAAAAGACCAGCTGTACTGGTAGACTGGTGATGGTCTCCTTGATATATACTCTCTTCACTGTGCATAAAGGATTTCCTTTGCTCTTCTTTCTCTCCCCATTCTATTAGTTCCTTCTCATTCCACTTTGCTGGTTTTAAAATACCTGCATGACCTACCAAAACTTGAAAAGCCCAATCCTCAATTCTAAACTTAAAACTTCGCCCTTCTATAGCATCATTTCCATGGGATCCCAGCCATGAATTTCATATGCTGAAAACTTCCAAATTTATATCACTCAGACCTCTCTGATGAACTCTCAGTTTAGATGTGTGACTGCCTACTGGACATATCTGTTGGGATGTGTCAGGTATCTCAGAGACTCAACTCGAGATGTGTACCTCCAAAACTCCAAACCTGCCCTTCTCACAATCTAAAATCAATTATATTGATCAACTGATCCTTTGAAAATCAATAAATAAATACTTTGTCCTTCCCATTGCTTTGCAAAAAAAATGTCATTCGTGATTACTCTTTTTCTCTTTTTCTCTTATACCTCTCCTCTGTCAGTACATAATTTTGTTTCTATCTTCAAAATATATACTGTGTCTGAACATGTCTCACCACTACTCCTACCCTGATACAAGCCACCATTATGACTCATTTGAATTATTGCAATAACCTTCTAGTTCAAGAGTGTGCACTTTTTTTCTGTAAAGGATTGGATAGTATATGTGTTTTAGGTACTGCAAGCCATAATGTCCCCCTTGCAACTACTTAATGTTGCCACACTGTGAAAGCTATCCATATGTAACCAAATGAATGTGGTGGTGTTCAATAAAACTTTATTTACTAAAACAGAAAACTGGCCAGATTTGATCTATAGGCTGTAGTTTACCGACACCTATTGTAGCTCATCTTCCTGACTCATCTTTCTTTCCTAGGATCTATTCTCAACACAAGATCCTTTAGAAATGGAAATTACAGCTTATGATGCATTTACTCAAAACTGCTCATACTCCCCATTTCACTCACAGTAAAAGCCAAAATTCTCAGTATGTCATACAAAATTTCTCAACAGTATGTTTCCCCAATTTTCCTCCTTGTGATCCAGCCACGTTGATCTTTTGGCTGGTCTTTGAACTTGCCACATGGATAAGGGCATCTGTCCTTTTTATTGCTTGTCAGAACAGGATAAAACCCATGTAACAGCAGAGCTCAGTGTCTGCTCCCTCAGGTCCTGATCCTATGTTACATTTTCAGTGAAGCATTTCCACCCGAGAAATTACAATCAACCTCCTCCCAACATGCCCCATTCTCTTTTCCTGCTTTTTTTCCATAGAAATTTTCATTGCCACCAGCTGGGATACTAAAAAGTTTAATTTTCTTATTTGTTTGCCCTCTTCTCAGAATATATCTCATTAGGATAATGAGATATACTTGAGGATAATTTTGCTTTTATTGTCCCCTATTTTATATCCAGAGTCTAGAACAGTTTCTGGTATATGGTTGGGAACCACTAAATAGATATTGTTGAAGGAAGCACTGCAGATGAACATGAACATGAGAAGGGCAGCAGAAGGTTCTTGGCCTAGATGCCCCGAAGAAAAATTATTCAATCGTATGAGAAATTTTTTAAGGCTTTTAACTTGCCAACTTTTGTATCTAAATTCTTACCTGAAGTTTTGAGTCTAAATTGCCCTTCTTTTCCCTCCATCTCTGCAATGGTTAATTCTTTGTGTCAGCTTGATTGGATTAAGATAGCCACTTAAACATTGTATCTTGTCCTTTCTGTGAGGGAGTTTCCAAAAGAGATTAGTTTTTCAGTTGGTGAACTGAGTAAAGCAGACAGCCCTCCCCAGTGTGCGCCAGCATCATCCAATCTGCTAAGGGCCTGGACATGCCAAAAGGGTGAAAGAAGGGCAAATTTGCTCTCCCTGCTTGATCTGGGGCTTCCATCTTCTCTTACTCTTAGATGTGTTGGTTCTTGGGCTTCCTGACTCCAAACAAGGCTTACACCATTGGTTTCCCAATTCTCAGGATTTCAGACCCAGACTGAATTCCATGACTGGCTTTCTTTGTCCAGCTAGCAAACAGCACATTGTGGAACTTGTTGGTCTCCTTAAGTGTGTAAGACAATTCCTATACTAAATCTCCTCTTATCTATATCTATATATCTCTATCTACTATTGATTCTGTTTCTCTGGAGAACATTGACTAACACAGTCTCCAAAATGAAAAGACTGTTTATTTAGCAAGCTTTCCATACTAACAGAACCACATCTGCATGGTCACATGTATACCATTTCCAGTTTACACATTAATCTCTTATTTTCTATTATGCTCACAAATGAAATAGGGTAAATATTTTACTTAGGATCAAAAAACGTCAGTGACTACTTTAAAGCATTCTGTGAATTATAACACTTTCCCCTCTAAAATCTAACCATTATTTTTAGCGTTGGCAACCCCATTAGACAATCTATGCTGTTGAGCATATCTAATTAATTTAACTAGCAACTTAGTGACTAATTTAACTGATAATGTCCTAAATGTCCCAGTTTCAGGTATGACAAAAGCACCAAATGAATGAATGAGTGAATGAATGGCTAGCAGTACTAGAATCAGAGTCCAGGCTCTCTTACTTCTGGTACAGTCTTCTCTCCACTACAGCATGCTTCCTTATGGTGACTTCACAGATACTTGCTAAAGAGGTAGAAAGATCCCTTGACTTAAAGTTTAAGAAACAAAGGCAAACAAACAAAAGCCCTAAACACTCTACTGCCATTTTAACTAGGCAGCAGATGATTCATGAAATGAAAAGATTAATACAAGCACAGAACTGGTTGTGCAAAGTTATTTTGAAAACATATGCAGTAATAAAATTAGCTAGTGGCTGGGTTTGAAAAGAGAACCTAGGCCAAATACAGAAGGGCTGGTGGATAAATTCCTTCCAAGACTCTATGCTAGTGATTCTCAAACATACTAAGTTTTGGTTCCTGAACCACTGGCATCAGTATCTCGCAGGATGCTTGTTAAGAATTCAGTTTGTGACCCTGTCCCAATCTCTGAATCTCTGGAGCTAATCTGGAATCTGAATTTTTAACCTCTCCTCAGATTCTCATGTATACTTCAGTTTTACCATCAGAGGCTTGCTACTCAAAATGTGCTCTGGAACTACCAGCAAGGACATCTCTCAGGGAAGGTAAGAGTGAGAATGCATATTTTCAGGCCTGTCCTCAAACCTACTGAATCAGAGCCTGCATTTTAACAAGATCCCTGAGTGATCTGAATGCAAATTAAAGTTAAGAAGCACTACTCTAGAGAGCATCTTCCTATAAGCAACGAAACATAAAGGAACTATTATTTCCTCTATTAGCTAGTCTTGCTTTATGCTTTCTAATTGCTCTCCAATGTTACTTTAGAGCCCTACATGGAAAATGGACCATTAATTTACATAAAATGGAATTATGTAATACATAAAACAGAATGTTAGAAAGGGAAAGACCTCAGAGGGCATCTTGTTGAACTCCATTTTACAGATGCAGAAAATCAGACCCAGAGAGATCATCTGGGCTCCCTAAGATACTAGTGGCTAAGCTAAGAATATACTTCAGGGCCCCTGATTCTGACTTTCATTCTACTTTAATTACATGCTCCTTTCCTCCAGAAGTCCAGAAGAATTTTATACATGATTGTGATTTTACTAAAAATGTAGCCTTTAACTTGTATAGTTTTTTTTTCAAAATAAAGTCAACTAGTTAGTGTATAAGAAATCCACTGTGTTATTCAGATGTGATCTCATCATTCTTTCTAAAAAGGGACTAACTACAAAAATGGAATAGACTCCTCTGTAATCAGGAAGATTATTTTTTAATCTAATTCATTTTTCAGGATAATTACTCAAAATCAATCACTGTCAGTTTAAAACAATAATCAGAGAGGAGTTAGAAAATACCAGTGATGTTTCAGGGTTCAGTTTCTTTCCAAGATAAGATCAAATCAATCCAGCAACTGGGAATTGCATTACAACTATTTCTAAATGGAGTTTTGGCTGCATCATTTTACATTCCAAGCCCTTTGGTCTTCAGTGTTCAATTTTTTGTGTGTGAAAAATATATGCACAGTGGATATAAGATGGTATTTTAGAACTAATTACAATCCCTTTCAGCTTCCAAAAGGAAGCTTTCCTAGCACAAGCAAATGCTTTCCTTCATTTCTTTCTTTGCATTTTGTCTTGTCAAAAAGGAATGACAAGTAACTGCCTTGAATGATTCTGAGTTGTGAAAAAGACAAATAAGAAAGGAATGTGCCAGTAAAGCAATAATATAGTGAATTTACATATTAATGATGATCTACTCATACAGATTTCTCAAATAAACAACATAACTATTCTGCCTCTCTACCCTAAACATGTGTGAAATCATTCAGCTTTATGCCTAACACTGGGGTTCTAAATAAATTATTATTGTTGTTTTTATAAACCCCAAACTATAAGATAAACATTTTCCCTATGTATTTTTAATGTCCAGTTAACTTCTTCAGAGGACAAAGTATCACATAATTCAAAATGTAACTGTTTTTACTTAACAATTGTAGAATAATTTGGTCAGAACAAAAACAATTTTAACAGAGGAATCGAATTTAGTGGATTCAGATTGTGTAGTGGGGGAAAAAACTGTGCTGACTCATGGTCCATCTGACACTGTTTATCTGGCCAAATGCTCATTATGTAAGAATTTTGTCTTTGGTTTGGCCACTTGCTGTTGAAATTGCTGTATCTCAGTGCTCACAATGACATCAAATGTCACAAGGAACAATGCAAGCACAGTGGGTTACCAAAAATTTACAAGAGATAGGTGACTCAGTTGGTCTAAAATGGTTTCAGAGTTGATTTTGAGATAGCATTAGATACACATTTGATAAATAGTTTAGCCAAATCTAAGCCTCAGTTTCTTCTCTGAACTGGGGATACAAATACTTGCTTTAGAAGGTTCCTGGAAGGGATTAATATAATGCTATAGAAAAAATTCATTGCAAGTGCCTGGCTCAAGTTAAACACTCAACATTACTGATTTTCTTCATCCTTTTCACATGCTAGTCTGCTGACTTCTTTTATGTGTTCCTAAAAACAGTTAAAACTATAGAATGGCAACCTCCATTCAGTCCAAACCTATTTACATATCCAAGAGTAGGCCAGTTCTGTGACTGGCAGAACTGTCACAAAGGGTAGTTATTCATGAGGATAGTACCTTCTGATTATGTCTAGCTTTTTGTATGCAAACATGTTGGAATTCAGTCTAAAGAATACCACAAGACATTTGAATTTAGGGGTCTTAACTGCAAAGAGTAAATGTTTATCAGAGTCTATATCTTGAGCAGAGATTATTCATGTGAAAGTAATGGCCAATTTCCTTCTTAACGGAAAATATCAGACTTTGAAAGTACAAACTAACTACTTGTAATTTTTCAGTAGTCACTGATAGCCTCAAATCAAAACTTGGTGAAGTAGATAAATAAAAGCAAATCCTCCAAGACTGAATTCAACCAACTTTCTATTTCAAACACCTATATATCACTTAATTGAACTAGGAAGATACAGTATTCAATTGATATTTGGTGTCAATATAGGCTTTAGAATAATGATTCAGCCAAAGATTCATACTGGGAAATTTTGTAGGCTACTAAAACACTGAAATTAATTTAGAGATCTTTGGGAGTATGTTCTCAAGCTGTGTAAGCACCATGAATTTAATCCAGCAGAACAGTTTTCTTTTGCAAGATTTTTCTCTGCTGCTGAGAGAGTTTCAACAGGCTCCATTTGAATTTTTAGTAAACCACAAAAAAATCAAAGCATATATTGTAGAATTAAGGACTGGCTTCTTGAAGAACACAGCAATAGTTAAGCTAGAGCATGAATTTAATATGCATGATGCCTGTGCTACATTAGATGCTTAGAAACTTGAAAAACCAGTTATGCTATAAACAGTGGTTTGACAATACTGTGGTTCCACATGAAGAAAAAATAACCTAATTCATACAAAGAGGGTAAAAAACACTATCTTATGAAAGAGAAAATTTTGAAGAGATGGTAACTGTATGACTTTGCTAGGGATGTCAAAACAAAATGACACAGACTAGGTGTCTTAAAAGCAACAGTAATTTCTTTCTGATAGTTTTGGAAGCTGGAAGTCCAAGGTCAAGGTGTCATCACATCTGGTTTCTTCAGAGACCTTTCCTTGGAGTCTTCTCGGTGTGTCCTCATGAAGCCTTTTCTCTATATGCATTCACCCCTGGTTCTCTTTCTCTTCTCACAGAGACACTAGTCATACTGGAACAGAACCCTATCCTACTGGCCTTATTTTAACTTAAATCACCTTTTTGATGCTCTTATCTCCAAATATGGTCAAAAGGATTAGGGCTACCCATTTAACTGTATCTAAACTAATTATCTCCTAAAAGGTCCAGTCTTCAAATACGGTTGCATTCTATGGTTCTGAGGGATGGAATTTCAATATATGAATATGGGGGCATACAATTCAGCCCAAAAAAAGGAAATACATCTGCCTGTGGCCAGGTCCTGGTTCCTGCTATGATTTTACTGCTTTAAACTGATTTCCTTTTTTGAACACAGCCAATTAGGAAATTCTTGGGTGTTTTGTTACATATCTATTATTCTATTATCAATCTTGTATGTCTTAGGTTGGCTATTGACAGGACATAGATGTATATTTTTGTTGGACCTTTATACTGTGACTAAGATTTTTGTACAGATCTTTTACTTGGAACAGAGTTAATAGCAGAGCATAAGACTAAACAACACATTTGGCATCCAAATCTTTAAAATTTTCATCCCAACAAACTGCTGGGTTGCAACAGTGTACTTACCCCCTTTTTCCAAATCAAAGGGTAGAATTTAGAACTGTTTTATTATAGAAATGTAATTGTTACTGTTATGTAAATACAGAATTTGGAGGTTTCTCAAAAAGAAACTGTCATTGGTAATCCTATATAGAGTTAACTTCAAATAAACTGCAAGTCATATTTAGAAATATAAAACTAATGTACAGAAAATTCACTCAATTCTCCATCATTTTAAAGCCCTAAAAAGTGAATTTCTCTAATTCCTTTTGCTACTAAGTAAAGAGTAGGCTTTAAAGAATGTTTCCAGTATTTGCTGCCTCCAGAGGAAGAGTGATTTGGATGTTAGACATAGGGCGGACTCCTTAAAATAT